>JAODAL010021199.1:0-67615 GCA_025379985.1 Phyllomedusa bahiana | reverse complement strand
AAGCCTTGTCTCCCATTCCCCCAAAAAAAGGATATCGTCAATACACTACCCCAAAACGGGATATTATCCGTTTGGGGGGGTAGGCCCCTTTGTCACTAAACACAATGGTACCTCCCACCACCCAGGAATAAATTTGCGTACAGGGGAGACACGGCTCCCCATAGCCAGTACCCCTGACGGGGTGGAAGATTTACCATTAAAATGAAAAAAAAAATTGTGTTCAAGGCCGAAACGAAGCAGCGTAGGACAAGTTGTTATGCCTTAAGATGTTACCACTATAAGAAAAACTTTACAGAAGGAACCCAACAATCATGGGGATGCTGCTATGGAGAGCCTCTAAATCAATTGGAGGTGGCTTGGGTTTTTTCCCTCAACTTATAGCCCAAAATCTTCAAAACAAATGGATGTCCTTGATAAATGACGGCAAAGCATACACAAATTTTCTTTAGGATGTTTAAATAAATGTTTGACTTTTTGGCCAAGGGAATCCACCCGACTAGGGCTTTTTTTTTTTTTGGGAGCATACCCTTTAAAAGTATCTTGGGGTGGGGGCAAAAAAAGGGAAAACCGGATTTTTTAGGTTCAAAAATTTTACTTCTTTTAGCTGCGATCAACCCCTTTTAAAGGGCCGTATCAAAATTTTTTTTTTCTTTGACGAAAATTTTAGGTCACAGTGAAAATAAAATAGATGACGATTTCAAAATATGTACATATAAAATAAATTAAAAATATCCAACCAACCTGATTCCCGCCCTTATCGGGGGCTTCAGAAAATTTGCTGTCATCATTTTCCGATCTCAAATCCCTTAATTTGGGTAGGTAAGATTATGTTTAAAATGTCCCACACTAATTTTAAAAACATGTCAATCTCTGGACTTTGTATAGCGGACTAGGGTAACCTTAGGTCTCAGCTGTGTATGTCCCGTCTCCATGTAATAAACTCGAAAGTAATCTAATGTCAGGAAAAATCCGAGAAAATCAAAACCCAATCTCTTCCCCCAAAAGGAGTCCCTTTTTTAAAGTTTTATGCCCTTGAGAGTCTAAAAAAAAAGAAAATCTTTCCCCCAATAAAAAGGACTAAACCTCGGGGAACAAAATTGGCCCCTTTTCCCAACACCAAATTTCCAACTCTTTAAGTGTTCATTTGAAAGATTGATAACTGACGGGGGTCATTTATTTCTTTTGTCCCGCCACCCGGGGACATTCCTCTCTTTTCTTCTAAAAAAGACGCACCAGAGGAGGGGGAGCACATAAAACCCTGTGGATTAAAACCCCTTCCTCTCCCTTTTTGGGTTTTCCTCCCTTGATTTTTTGTCTCCCTGGTATCAGTTTTAAAAATCATATCTGAAAAGAAATATTATCGTCCCTCCTTGTATCAGTCATGCAACACCCCTTTAGTGCTTTCTCCTTAAGTGTATGTATGCGCTTAATACACTTGTTGTATGAAGGTTATGGATAAAAAGGAATTTTTAAAAGGAAAAAGCGTGCTCTTTTTAAAACCTCTCTTCTTCTGTAATTCCGGGTAGCATTTTTTGGGGGGAGCTACAACCTTAACTTCCTCTCCAGGCCCCTGGTAAATGTTGCTATGTCTTTTGAATGGTAAAAATTTCTGTGGGAAAAAAATAAACTTCCTCTCCTGTCCCCTTTTAAAAATGTATGCTTGTTATTAAATGGTACCATTTTCTGTGCTCAACCCTCAATTTCCCTCCTTGGGCCTTTAAATGTCCTCAGTTTTTTGAATGGTACGCTTTTCTGTGGAGCTACAACCCAACCCCCTCCATGTGCCTGTGAAAAATGTCCGCTTTTTTTTATTGAAGGGGAAGCTTTTTTTTGGAGCTACCCCCCCAAATTCCTCTCCTGTCCCCGTTAAATGTCCCCGCTTGTTTTTTTAATGGTTTTCCGCTTTTCGGGGAGTACCCCCCCAAAACTTCCTCTCCATGTGCCTGGTTAAAAGTCCTGTATGTCTTTTGAAGGGACCTTTTTTTGGGTAAAAAACCCTAAACTTCCCCCAAATGGGGCCCTGTGTAAATGCCCTGCTATGTCTTTTGAATGGTACACATTTTTGATAAACTTTGTAGTTTGTTGATCTCCGCTGTGACGAGGCCAAATTTGTTACCCACTATCATTTTAAACCTTTCCTTCTCTCCCAATATCCCCCCCCCCCCATTTCCCAATTTTCAAAACCTTTAAAGGTAGAATTCTATTTAAGCATGCATCTAGTCAGTCATGATTTAGTCAGTCAGTCAACTCCTTTAAGGGGAAACACCTTAAGTGTCTGTTTGCAGCTTTAATGCCACATTAAAAACAGAATAAAATGACCAAAACCCTTTCCCCAAATCCCCCCAACCCCAAAACAGCCCCCAAATATGCCCCTTCTGCCAAAATTTTTCTGCCTGCCTAATCTTTCAAACTCCTTGTCCCCCTAGACACCCGCGGGGGCAATGGATTCCATATTCTCCCCTTCTGTCTTCCCCCTACACTGACCCTAATTTCCCCTTTCCCCAACTTAAACCTTCCTAAAAAACCCCCAAAAAACCCTTTTTTTCGCTACCCCACAACACCTCCCCCCTTTTAAAGCTTCCCTCCTGGGGGGGGCATATTCCCAACCCCGGGGGGCCCCCTCACCATCCCCCTTGGCTTCAGGATTCTTACAGACCAAGAAACAACACTTTTAACCACCAAACACAAAACCACCCACCTCCCCCCCCGCCGCACCAATGTTGGGCCCTCGGGAAAATTGCATTCTGTTCCAAGTTTCCCTTTCATCCACGACCTCTTACCCACGCAATTCCCCTTCTTGGTTTTAACAAAAACTTGGCTGAACCCTCTGACACAACTTCCCTGCTGCACTCTCCATGGGGGCTCCATTTTCCCCCCAAACCCCCCCCCGCCCGGGCAGTAAACATGGGGGGAATTTCGCCTTCTTCTGTCAAAACTCCCTTTTCCTCTATTCCCCCAGTAACTTCTCCCCTCCCCCCTCCTTCGGGGTGCATTCTGTCCGCTCTCCCCCCCTCCAAAACCTCCAAGGGGCTGTTGTCTACCGCCCCGGGCCCTGCCACCCCTTTCCTTGACCACTTTGCTTCCTGGCTCTCCACTTTTTTGCCCCACTCCCCATAATTACATGGGTTTTTTACTTTCCAATCGTTCCCCCCTCCACCAACAAACCCCTGTCATCCCTTCCTTTGGCCCCCCGGGGCCTTGGAGCCACCCCACCACGCGGCACACACCTGGACCTCATCAAAACCCGCCTTTGCCCCCCTATTAACCTTCAAACTTTTCCCTCCCTTTTTTGACCCAATCTGCTCACCTTCTCTCCTCACCACCCACCTGCCCCTCCTGCCCAAATCTGCACACCCACACGGGAAACCTACAAAACCCAACCCTTGACCCTCTGACTTTTTTGCCCCCCTCTCACCATACCTCACTTGTTTTGATCCGGGCCAGCCACCACATTCTACAACAACACAATCACTTGCACTTTTTATGTGTCCCCCTCTCACACCCCCGAACCCGCAAAATGAAACAGAAACCCTGGCACACAGACCCCCCCCCCAAAAGCGAGGTGACTTCCAGGGGGCCGAACCCGCGGGAAGAAACCCGCCCCCCATGACTTCCCCTCTTATAAAAATCCTCCACTTTTAATCCCCCACTCACCTCGTCAAAAAAAGACATTTCACACTTCTATCCTCCCTGCCCCCAAAACCCCCAGACAACTTTTTAACACCTTCAACCCCCTTCCCTCTTCCACCAGCACCCCCCCCCCCATCTTCCTCTCAGAGATATTTTGCAACTCATTTCCCCATAATAAAAAAAAATTCCCATAGAAAAAGCTTCACCCCGTCCCCCAGCCTCCCTTTTTCCTGCGGTGTTCCCCCAGCCCACCTCGGGATGCTCATGACTTTCCCCCTAATTGCTTCTCAGGGTCACTCTGACAAGCCCCCTCCCTCTTCCAAATCGAACCTCACCACTTAGTTTTTGACCCATCCCATTCACCTAATCCGACCTTTAGTGCTGTTATATCCCGCCCTCCCCTCATCCTTCAACTATCATTAACCCGGCATCTTCCCTTCCCTTTAAACATGCGCCCCATCCCCCCTCCTAAAAAACCCCTCTCTTGCCCCCCTCTTCCCTGTCCAACTACGCCCCATCTCACGTTTTCCATTGCCTTAAACCCCTTTGAGCAACCGTCCCTTAACTTTCCCCCCATCCTCCACCAATCTCCCCTTGACCCACTCCAATCGGGTTTCCCCGTCCCACCACTTTAAAAAAACCCGCCCCCCCAAAGTCGCCACGAAACCCTGCAACTGCCAAACCCTCCGCCATATTCTGTGCTACTCCTCCTAGCCCCCTTTTCCTCCCCCTTTGACCTGTCGACCATTCCCTCCTGTAAAAATCCCCTCCCCTGGCATTACGGACTTTGGGTCTTTCCTGGAATTTCCTCGTACCTCACTGATCGGACTTTCAGCGTCTTCATTCTCGCTCACCTCCCCTCTCACCCTCTCCCCGTCGGTGTCCCCCAAAGGGGGGGTCCTGGGCCCATCTCTTCTCTATCTACATTTGGCCCCGTCAGCTCTAGCTTCACAGGCTTTAATACCACCTGATGCAGATGAACCCAACTCTACATCTCCGGGCCCAGATTCGCCCCCTTTTTCTCTCCCGGGTCCCGACTGCCTGTCCTCCATTTCTCCTTCTTCATTCCCCCCTAAACTAAACGTGGAAAAAAGAATTCATTATCTTCCCCCCAAACCCACTCCATCCTCCCCCGATTTTCTCACATGTTATGGCTACACTCTTCACCACCCACAATTCGCTGCCTTGGGATAATCTTTGCTCCAATTTTCTTAAACCGCCAACCATACACTCACCTCTGGTGTCACCTCCCCTAAAAAATATTTCCGAAAACCCCTATTTTTAACCTTGAAAGCACAAAATGCTTGTCCATTGCCCCCCGTTTCCCACCTCAACTACTCAACATCCCCCTCTGTGGCCTCCCCCTAGCCCCTGTCCCCTCCAAAACCCTCCTTAACTCTGCTCCGTTGATTACCTCTCTCCTCGCCTTTCCCCTTCTTCTCCCCTTGCGATCCTTCACTGGCTACCCATTGCCAGGAATTTTGTTCAAGCTCAACTTCGACCCACAAGGCTCTCCATAACTTCCCCCTTTATATATCTCTGCCTTTAAATTTTAAATACCCCCCCTCCGCAAAACCCCGCTCCTCACAGGCCTTCTCCTCTGTTCCCCTCTTTTTAAACCTCACAAACCGTTCCAAAATTCTCTCTTTTTCCCCACACTTTGGAAAATCATGCCCCCAACACATCAGATCTCCCCTCTCTCCCGGCTTAAGTAACCTGAAAACCTCCTCTTCAGGATTGCCTATAACCACATTAACCCGGGGTTGCCTGCTCCGCCCCTCAAACATGTCTGCCCCCACCTCTTCTCTTCCCCACCCTGTAGTTGTAACCCTCGCGGGCAGGGACCTCTTTCCCTCTGTACCAGTTTTAGTCACTTATTGTCACTTTTTTAATTGTTTGACCAAATGTTACTTATGTACCCCCCTTGAAATGTACAGCGCCCTGGAATCAAGGGCGCTCCAAAATAAATGATAATAATAATAATAATAATAATCATACAAAAAGGAATAGGCCTTTTTATCTTTGAATTCCTGTAGGTCTTTTATATATTGTTTGTGTTTTCTATTTTTCAGAGCATTTTGATATTTTTCAATATTGCTCTGAAGTATTTGTTCAGGCCTACCAAAGTTGGAATGGGTTTTAAATTTGAGTGTTTAAATAAATTTTTTCCTGCAGTTTTTTGGTTTGAAATTTCTAAAGTGGAGTTTCCTTCCTCTAATAATAACTGCATCAAACGTATGGAGCTCTCATTGCAGTCCCTTTTCCATTTAGCTAAAAAATGCACCGAACAAAACTTCTAGCAACTGGTAATATATTCCCCCTAAGTCCTCTAGGGACGATGTTGGCCTGAATATAGCTCTCCAGAGACTGAGTCTCCCACCAGGATCAAATGTTATCTTTATATGCTATCCACAATTCTTTAAATGATACTTTGATATCAAAATTGCTATCGAAATCACTTCACTATCCGAAAAAACTTTTTTTGCTTCAGTCTTCCATTGGTCTCTCTTAATTGGTCCTTTAAGGGGAAAACCCGCCATATCAATTTTTTAGAACAACTCACAGAAAAAAGAGATATAATAGGAATATAGAAAACCGTCTCACAGATCAAAAGAAAAATTCCTAAACAATAATCTAAATTTTTGATGACGTGTGCCTTCCTTTTTTGGATCTTTAATCATTAAAGATAAATCTGGCAATCAAAAATACAAAACCTTTCGGAACCAACCGCGACTAATATCTCTCCGGTGGGAGAGTTACCCCTCCCTAGACCCTTAAAAAGGGCGGATACCCAAAAGGCAGTTTCTCCGAGTTTGGAAAAACTGCTCCAGAAAGGAGACTATTTGTTCCAAGCAAGGGACCAAAAAAAAGGGTTTGTAGATCGGGGTTATCCCGAAAAAAGTCATTATGGGCTTTTGTCAAGGCATTTAAAAGTGATAGATCGGACTGCTCAAGGTGTGGACAGAACCAAGTTCCCCCACAAATAAACATGTAAATTGGCAAACTTTGCAGGGCCAAAGATTGCGAAGATGTATTTCTAGATACTGGGGTATTTTTGGGGTAGATCAGGATTTTTAAAAAGATGTCCTCCCTGATTTTCCCCTCAGATTACATTCGGGAAAGAAGATCATTGGGGTAGAGGGGCATAGTTTTATAGCCACCTAAAAAACCGGGGGCCTGGTTGGTCGAAACCACTAGGTTTTTTCGGTGGGGGGCAACTGTGTCAGGCCCTTTTTAGCAGTCAAAGACTTTTACTGATTTTAAACGCGACTTTTGTGAAGGAGTTTTTTCCAATGAAAGAGTGAGGATCATTTATTTTATGAGTTGTACTTCCCCGTTAGGATAGTTGGAAAATAAGAGACAATTTAGAAGACGTTGGCGGCATCTGGGGGGACATTGGGAAAGAGGATACCCATAGATCGAATTTTGTGAATGTCAAAATAATGATCCAACACACCTGAAATTTTCGTCATTGGGTCGTGAAAACACCTCGAGGGGGGTGTTTGGGGGATACAAGATGCTAAAAAAAAAAACCGAGTGGATTTTCAGTTTACATACTACACCCTGTGGTCTTAATGAAAACTGAAATTTGGCTTTTTTTATAATTTTTTATATTTCAGTTTTTTTTTTTTTGTTTTTTTGGCCTTTTTTTTGGGGATTCTTTTTGTGGGTAATCTTGAGTATAAAACCCATGTGTTGGGTATAGTCTCCTTATTATAAAATATGTCAGAGTATAAAATATTTCATACTTTTTTTGTCTTACTGCCCATCACTTTATTTTTTTAGCCCTTAACTATTGTAGTTTTTTTCCTTGGGGTTTTTTAAAGTAACCTGTGTACTCGATATTAGTTTGTGATAAGCCTCCCGTTTCTTTGGGGCCCATTTGCTATTGTTTCCAAGTATTATCTGTATGTTGGGGCCCCCGAGTGCGCCCTTGTCTATGGGGCGGTTGCATGGTTTGCAGTTGCGCGGCGGGGACCCGGGGCGCGTGCGGTTTGCATGTTTTTCCCCAAACTATTCCTAGTTGGGGCCCCGGGGTGAAGGAATTACTTTTGTTTTTCCTTTCCGGTTTCCACTTCCGGTTTGCCCCCTTCCGGTTTGGGGGAACAGGGGGGCGCGCGGAACTGTGGGTTGGCTCTTTGTTTTGCTATTGAGCTGTCAAGGACTTTACTCCCGTATCATTGGTAGTAAAGTGGGATTGGATTGGCCCAGTGTTTATTTGGTTAATTGGGGGGGGTATATAAGTGATATAGTCTGGGGCCTTTTTTTTGGCCTATCTTTCATCAAAATGGACCATCACATCCCTTTAAAAGATGTATAATTTTTTCCCTGATGAACCAATCTTGGGGGGAAAAGCGTGGGGCTTATGTCTGTGTTCTTTATTATTTGGGACTGTATAATTTAGTTAGTTTGGGTGAGTGCGAGAGGTGGGGTCCCCTTTTCGGGGGGAGTGCTCTGGATAGGGGGCTAGTATAGTGATAGGGTAGTCTTTTTCTATTATATGGTAATACGGTCCAATGGGGCAAAAGGGGTCTACTGTGACAGGTTTCAAACCCCTGAGTTTTTGACCACTTTTCTCCCTCTTATAGGGGGCACTTTCCCTGTAATGGGATTGGGGAAGTCTTTTTTTCTGTGATTTTGAAAAAATTTCCACTTGCTTTTGTATTTGATATGATATAACCCGGCACTTTTTACATTACAGTTGCATTTTTGTTAGGGGGCTATAGTGTGAGGCCATTTTTTATATATAAAGGATAATTTTTTAATGCATAAACTTTAAAGATTATTGTTTTAGGAATTTTTTTTTTTATCTGTGAAGGTTTTTTATTTCCTATTATTATTCTTTTTTTGGACTCTTCAAATGGGTTCCCGAATTTTAGGTAAAAAAAAGTCCGGTCACAGGTCCAAAGGGCCCTTTTTAATCAACGACATTTAAACTTTTTCTTATCTGTCAAGTAGCTTTGCATTCAAGGCTTTTTCTTTGTAGCTTTAAAAGGAACATGTATGAAAAGTAGCGCCGCAACAACAGTAGAACTTCTCAGTAAGTTAGTGTATCATACGTCAGTATGGGTCTCACAGCACTGCATACATGTGTGCCGTTGCAAGACACATTTATGTGCCAAAAGGTGGCTCATAGGGCGACATGTATGAACAGGGCTGGGCCAGCTATCTTGCTTCTTTACAGCCCAATATCAGATTCAGCCCCGTTCATACATTTTTAAATCTCCCGCACGCCACTCCGGGGCGCATTACATAGCGCTTGCGGCGCTTTGTAATGCGCCCTGTCTTGGGGGTTGTGTGGGAGGCGAGGCGCACTACAACCGTAGTGAAGCTACATGTTTGTAGCTTCGCTACAGCAGTTCTGGGCGCATTACAGCTGAAACAGGTATACTGCTTTCAAAGGGGTATACCTGATCCTGAACTGTCGCCTGAGCGCTAGAATGCGCCTGATTTATGCCCCGCTGGAGATCGGGTACATAAATCAGGCGCACTCTATGCCATTGTTAGATGCATGAAATTTGGTGTTAACACCAAACTTCATGCATGTAGCCCATAGAGTCTATGTGCCAAAATTTTTAGCATTCTCGTCATTATGAAATTGGTATGGATTTTCATGGCACATTTTGTCGTGACACATTCATAAATTCATGCAAAACTAGTGCGACACGCCCCCGTAGACCTGGTGTATATTAAAGTGTCAGATCTGTCGCAGCATAGGCCAGATTTTGGAATAGGACAGTCCAAACATCTGTCAGACAGGACTATGACTATTATTTTTTGCCTCAAAGCACGGCAGAAAACTGGCGAGAGCCCCGTTAAAACATGATGCCCTAAGGCCCCGTCTCCACAGCACTGGTTTTTCGGCAAATTTTTAAGCAGATTCAGTTTTTAGAATCTGCAAGAAAACGACCGTAGACCAGTCCCCATAGACCACAGTAGAAAATCCAAGCTGTAGTCTACACAGCTCGGATTTTCTATTATTAGATTTCTAAACCGCCGGCTTATAGAATATGCTCTATAATGTGCCATATTGCGGTGGATTGTAGTACACTTCTATGTACTGGGCCGGCCAATATCTGAAAACTGACCACGGTTTGTGGCCCAAACCCACGGCTAAAACCGCGGCACTGTGATTGTAAAATGCCGTCGGATTTTCAATGGCATTTTACAGTTGCCATGTAGACATAGCCTAAGTGTGTAAATTAGAAAAAAAAAACTATAGTTTGGTTGTACAGCTTCTACACAAACCTATACATTTCTGTGGTAGTAGGCAACAGACACATCCTACTACTGTGGTCCTGCAGTTACACTTCTTTCCGTCACAAAACTATAGGTTTATTACAATTCAATCCAGTAGGACCGCACATCCACTTACCATACGTTGATCTAATGCTTCTCAGCAAACCCAGGTGTTTTTAGTTAGGAGAGTCTGAATAAGGGCCACTACCCCCTTTTTCAATTGCTTGATGGGAGCCCATGAAAGAGTGAGTGTTTGTGATCCTTTCTTTTTGTTGTGGTGCTGTGTGGTGGCTATTGTTGCTGTGTTGCGTTGCCTGTGTGGTGGTGTGATCCAGAGCTAGGGGGCTAGGTCTGACAGCAATGGTGTTGTTGGGCCACTGGTTTGCTCCCCTTTTTGGTGTGGCTATTGCTGCAGTGGTGGCCACTGTGTGATACTACATCATAGTGTAGGTTACAGTGAATTGGAAAGTGAGCTTATACTGTTTGACCAAAAAGTATACTAAGAACCTCCTGTTCATTTTTGAAAATATTTTTGCTAACAAGCAATAGATCAACATATCGTAAGTGTATGTGCGGCCCATTTTTTTTCTTCCTGGATTGAATTACTATAGGATTTTTACCTTTAGGCCAGCTACACATTTTAGTCAGGTGTCCGTAGGAGGCTCTATCACAGAGTCCATCAAAAAAGCCAGAAAAAAATGGCATAGAATGCTGTGCTATTTTCTCCAGTAAAAAGACTGATAAGTACCCAATAGACCTCATTGTGGTTACTGGGCCCCATTGGGTGCCATTGTTATCCATTATATAACAGATCTGGCAGCAACTTTATTTTTAGTTTACTTTTGATGCCGATGAACCAGAAAATTGGAAATAGGAATGTAGATGTGACCCTTACCTAATGACCAACAAATAATCCAAGAAGTTACCTATGACATGTATCAATCAAGTTAAACCTCAGATGTATCATTTGATCTAGAACAGACCTGCAAAACTTTACATGAAGTGGGGCCAAAACTGCCCAGAAACACCTCTGGATTGATAATAAATGTCTCAGACCACTTGGGAATGCCCCTGTATTACAGAGGAATGTTCCCATACTTCCCAGGAACACCCCTAAACCATCTGGGAGAAGAGAGCAAAACAAAATAAAAAAAAAGGCTATTGTAGCCATTTTTGGAAGTAGGTTTCTGAACACAGACCCTAAAATAATTAGTTCCAAGAATGCCAAACTGAATTTATTATTGCTTCCTTACATGGGACAAAAGGACAATGCTATTGTCTAAATTGGCCCCATGGTTTGACAACTATTTTTATCAGTATAGTTTTCCAATATCTATCATTCATGTACATGAAAAAATAAATGGAGAAATCATGACATGATGTCCTTGACACTACACTTATGATTTACATATCCAGCTGCTAACGTGTACCTGGCTTGGTGGCTATAAATTAATAACAGAACATTAAAAAGCTAAAATAATAACTAAACCATATCATACAGATGGTACACAAGCTCTAGGAAAAATGCTAAAATTAGGTTTCTATGACATTTTTTGGTGAACAAGTTTCTGTAACTTTACAAGTAAATGAGGGACCAGTGGCCAGAACTTATCTTAGGATATGGCCACACATGACAGATTTATTGCAAAACTTTCTGCAACTATCCCATACATCTCAAAAACTGCCACATGTGAATATATGCTTCCTACTACCAAACTAAGCACTTTTCTAAAATATGCAGGAAAATAAAATTGACTTAGCAGGAACTACTATATTACTGCTTTAACCATCACTCAACCATAACTACTTCCACCACTTTATTTTCTACTTTTACTTACATTTAAACACTGCAACCCTGAACTGAACAAAACTACTGTTTTTTAATAGGGAGTTTAAAACAACACATCGAAATGGTTGAAACTAAGCTAGGAATGCTGTTAATACTGCCCGATTAAATTACACGTAATGGGGTTTTCTCACCATGCTGTTTCAAAGAGCCATAGGCAGATTTAGGGCCACATGTATGAAACTGCTTAGGTCTAAAACTCACTCTTTTGTCCACAGTAACCTATGGGCAAAAAAGTGAGTTTTAGACCTAAGCAGTTTCATACATGTGACCCTTAGACTCACACTTCTTGGTGAGGCTGTGGGTGAGTCTATAACAGTGTATGACATAACAACTATGCTATTCCTAGCTGTTTCTATTAGAGTGACATGACTGCTGGAGGTTTTTAATTAGCAATGTACAAGACTACAGAGCTCTAAGGCTTAAAATTTGCCACTACCTTAGGTAAACAAAGTTTCTGTGCTAAAGACAACATTCAGCAGGGAGTGACTGAACATTATTCGACTGATGGCAACTTGAATCAACGAAAGATAGAAGAAAGCAGGGAGAGGTGGGGAAAGGGGGTCAGTAACCAGAGAAACTTGTGTACTCTTAGAGGAAATAAAATCTTCATCTCCTGACCACAGAAAGATCAACAAAGCAATTGGTAATAGTCGTCGTGGTTTAAAATAACAAAAAAAATGTACTCACCATAGATCCATAAACAAATACGAAAAAATAAAAAGAATCAACACATTCAAAAATCCAATGATAGTTTATTGACACAAACAATTTATTTTTATATAATAGACACATATATAAGACAGAATTCATCTAGATGAATTAAGCTGTTACCACTGGTGTAACATGTAGGAAAATAAAATCCTATAATGATATATATTTAGGAAAAATGTTTTATGTGCATAACAGTAACCAACGCTCCCACTAGTAATCCATTTTTTGCCATCAATTAGGTTAAGTAGTTATTTGATTGTTATGTGTGTATTTATTTGTTTATTTAGTTACTGTTAAGTACGTATAAAGTTTGTTTTCTAAGCATATATCCATTTTAGCATTTTATTTACCTATATGGCATACCAGTGGTAGCAGCGTAATTCATCTTGGGTGAATTCCGACTTATATGTGTCTATTATAGAAAACATTTTTATTTGTTTGTATCAATAAAGTATTATTGGATTTTCAAACGTGTGGGTTGTTTTTCTTTTTTCAGATTTGTTTATTTTGTTCTACCCAACACTATAGTATGCAACATTTATAGTGCCTTCCATTTGTTTTGTTGGTTGCTCACTCAAGTGATCCCTGTTTGTGACCATAGCAGCCAATCAGTAGCCTTAGTGGTCATGTACCGTTGAAGTCACCATTAAGGATGTAAGCAGGGATGGAACAGCACATGACTGTAACAAAGACTGGAGCAAACTTCAGAGCTCTAACACTCGATTGGTTGGGAGTACAAGGATGACTCCACTTTTTTCTTAGAGCTTTTGGGGTTATTCATAAGCTTTTTAAAAAAGTTGGACAACCCCTTTAATTTTTCAGTCATGGGTTATAGAAGGTGAAACAAGTATCTGTTAGGGTGCTTTCACACAGTGCAGTTTTGGTGCAGTTTTAACTGTGCTCCAATTAAACTGCATTATTACCAGCAAGCTTTTTGCACTTATCTAAACTGTCTGAAATGTGAGTAATCAATTAGTATGCTGGTAATCCAGAAGACTTCAAACACATTAATTGATTACTTACCTGAAACACTTTTCTGAACAATTTAGACAAATGAAAGAAGATTGCTAGTAATAAAGGCAATTTCATTGGAGCACAGTTAAAACTGCACCAAAACTGTGCTGTGTGAACGCACCCTTAGTGGTTAGCCGATAATCTGGGTTTGCTGGTGCTACTTGTACGTTTCATGTCTTTTGGAGGTAGCACACTAGCAAATATGACCAACGACAATATGTATTTTCTCTCTGAATTTCCTTCAGATACTCTGATTTTCTTACACACTTTTAAAACTTGTGGAATTCAGACTGTGAGCCCCAACAAGGGTAAGAAGCAATGTGAATGATGGATGCCTGATCCATCAGTAATGTGCTTAGAAATGGCGTAGCAAAGCTATAAATCTATAGCTTCATACGGTTCTAGTGCGCCCCGTCTCGTGCAGCCCCCCGAAATCAGGCGTACTGCAAAGTGCCGCGGGCGCTCTGTAATGCACCTGATAATGGCATGCGGGGCTTTTAATAATGTAGCGAACCGGTCTGCGTCTGATATCAGGCTGAAAAGACGCCAGATATCTGGTGCAACCCCGTTCATACATGTCACCCAAAGTGTCTACAAATTGGAAACAGAGTAAATATATTCTAAAAAAAAAAAGACTTCATTCGCCCAAGAGACCCATATGACTTCCATAATGAACCACATATCTGACAGATACTAGCGACATAGCACCAAACATGATGTGAATGGGGCCTGAGTCTGAAAATAAAGCAGACTTAAAAAAAAAAAAAAAAAAGAACTGCCAGCTTTGCACCACGCTCCTGGTGACAAAATATTTGTGGTTAGCTATGCAGCTTTGAAATTTGCCATAGACAAATTCAGAATATTTCTATTTTAAATGAATTGCAAAAAGCCTAGTTTTCTCAAATATCAAATCTGGTGGAAATCTTCACTAATCTTTAGATCTGTACAAGACTTAGGGTATTGCAAACATTGAGTTCTTCTGCTGCTTTTGGCTCCTGTGCCATTTAAATAAAATAGAAGCTAGTTGAGTCTTCTCTGCTTTCTCTTCAATCATAATATACAAGAAAGACATTTGGCTTATATTTCTGTCATACTGCTTGTTACAGTCAGGGTATACTTACCCATAGAGGTGTCACGCTGTACACAGATGGACAGCTCTCTGTTCGGCTCGTTCCACACTGCCAGTGAAGAGATGTGAAGTAGGCTGAATCAATGGCGCGGAACAAAAATATCAGATTCTGCAGTGCTGATATCTAAAGCCTTTCTTGGAAACATTATTTTGATTATATACAAAACAGAGACGTATAGTGTTATCTCCACGTATATGGAACTGATAGAGCAAATATATGGAGCCACTGACAAGTCATCTATATAAAAAATATTAATATGAATGATAATATTGCATTCGAAAACAGCACATAAAGACTTTCAGTCATATCTTGTTGCAGCGTAAAAATTCTTTAGTACAAAGGCATATAAATATCCATATAGGTAAATACCTTCAACCACATTCTAAGACGCCATAGGATAGTGAGGAGCAGCCCGGACAACCGTCTATGCGCTGCAGGAATGCAACGTTTCAAGGGAACTCCGCCCTCTTTCTCAAGCATGCGCGCTACTGTTGTCTACCTCTTTTTATATTTACACCATTAACCCTTGTATCTCCAAATTATCTTAAAAAGACCCTAAAATTGAGGTCTCCAATGAGTCCTTTCAGGCTCTTTGACTCCAACGCTACTACGCATACTTGAGAAGGAGGTCAGAGTTCCCTTGAAATGTTGCATTCGTGCGTTTCGGGTCTACTATGCTATAAGGACCCTTAGTCTTATGACAAAGGGTCCTTATAGCATAGTAGACCGAAACGCGTCATCTATTTTTATCAATGTTGGTTGTTTGATTTTATTTTTTCCAATATGGGACAATAAAGTTTTTTTGTACATTTTTTGTACTACTGAGTGCTGGACAAGCTCTTCATTTAGTATTCTGGATTTGTTGCACCTGTGGCCGGTGTGAGTCCGTGCACCGAGGGATCTGCTTTCTACACTGCCTGAGGAGTATATGGTGAGCTGTTTTTTTGTTTTTCTTTACTATTTATGGATATTTATATGTCTTTGTATTAAAGAATTTTTAAGCTTCAACAAGATATGACTGAAAGTCTTTATGTGCTGTTTTTAGAATGGAATACATTCTTTGAAAAGCTATGAAGCTGAATGTGGGTCTGATCAATTGTTTGCATATGGATTAAAAGAAGGGGAAAGGAGGAGGCCCCTACGATTGACCCATTGGAATATGAACTTGCATTATACTCTTATAGCGGTGGTTGTGTTTTAAAGAAATTGATAATATTGCAACATGGTAAAAATTAAACTAGGTACCTGATGAAGGTGCTCGTCTGGCACAGTTGAGGGGTAGTCAGGGCTGCCAACAATAGTTTCAGGGCCCTATGTTACTATATCTTATCCAGCAGGCCTCTTTTTTTAAAATTTGGTTAGGGCCCCTGACAGGAGAACTGCCAATATTGTCTTCATGGTTCCACTCAGCTTAGTATCACTATAATTATTAACTGTTATTAGTATTTGTTCATATATAAAAATTTAATGTAATTTTTTTTTCCTTCTGGGGGAGGCAAAACTTATGCCAATATTGTGCCCCTGACCTCTTCAGACCCCAGCACCTCCCCTAGAGGCCCAGCACACAAGGTTCTGATTATGGAAGATGTTTTGTGAGACCTCACAATCACAGTTGATGTGAGGAGTTTCAGCAACAGGAAGCACCTGGAAAAGTACAAGGTCTGAATTTTTTTGTCTGTTTGAGGTCTGATAACTAAAGGGGTTGTTTCACAGAGCCACAGGCAGCTTCAGACTCACACTTCCTCACTTTTCCTGGTCATGCTGTTGGTGGTTCCATAGCAGTAGTTCCCAGATCTTCTATTTGCACTGACATAACTGCATAATATGTAATCTATAGTGCAGAAGGCTATAGAGCTCAAAATTAACAATCAAAAGTCATTAATCTCCTTTGTTTGTTAGAGATAACACACTCTGTTCTCAAGCTGCCATCTATCCTATGGTGATGTCACTCCCTGTTCTTTGTCTAATCAGGAAGAGAGAGCAGAAAACCAGAAAAAGCTGTGTGCACTCAGAATAGATAAAATCTCTCTTATCTGCTGACCAGGGAAAAATCAAAATAGGAATGTATTTGGTAAAAGCCTTGATTTAACATTCCCTACATGTTGAAAGCTAATGTTTTTAGTGAGACAACCCTAATCTGAGGTCTTGTAATTAAGGAATCTGGTCTGAAGTCGGAAAATTTAGGGGTCTGCTCTGGTTTGCAGTCTTAGGTAATTTTGGGATCTGTTCTAGGGTCTGAATCAATATTTGGGTTGGTTCTGGGACTTAAATTAATTTAATGGCCTGGGGTCTGAATGAATTTAATTTGGGGTTTAGCCTGCATCAGTTCAATGCTGCATGTTACACTATTCCTAACCCTGTAAGGGTAATGGTACCGTTTGCAAACTTAATTAATTTCATCACTTTAATGCGGAACTAGTAACTAAATTAAAACCAAAAAGAGGAATAAATTTCCATAAAATTAATTTTTAATATTGAACATATAAAAAAAAACACGAGAAACAATACAACGCCCCCCCCCCAGGGTATGAAAAAAGGAGTGAAAAAAAAAAAACCAAAAATAAAGGCCACATAGGGGAAAAGGGGGGACCAAAATTTAAAAGTTACCCTATAAAGCCCTAAATAAGGGAACTATTAAACCCTAACCTAAATCACAAATCAGAAAAGTCGCCCCAATAAGGCGACTTTCGGGATGGGAAACCCATAGATTATTATAGGGTAAGTGTATGCAGGGGCAGGGCTTCTGCCAGGGCCGCCTTTGTTACATACCCCTGAGGGGGTGATATGTTTCTCTTTGTTTTTTTTAAAATTCAATAAAAATTAAGTTTTATGGCCATTTATTTCCCCTTTTTGGTTTTGATTTATGGTTTTTGGGGGGGTTTTGAGTATTGAATAGCGTTGTCATATCCACTTTACTTGTGGTTGTTTTGGTTGTTTGTGGAGCTAGTAACTATATTGGGCCCATCTTTGTTATGCCCCTAATTGACCCCTTTTCTACCCTAACCCTTTATCCCTTGGGCCCCACCCCCCTTTCCAACACCAGTTGTAACCTTTTTAACAGGGTCCTCACACCTCTTTTTTGATCTTTTAATAATAGCTTTGTTGTTATGAAATCTTTAGTTTTGTTTGTCCCTTACCTTCTGTATTTGAAAGTTCTGTGTTATATGTCTGTGAGATACAAATAAAATTTGTTATCAAGTTATTATTATACCACTAGAATAACATACCCTGAAAAACAATTACCCAAAAAATGCGATTATAAAACTTTATTGATATTAAAATGATAAAAGCACACATACAACATAGTCCTCACCCAAAGATAAAAGATGATGCAAGCCCTGTGGTCCTGTATAAATATATACCAAGAATAATTCAATAATTGTGGCTCCCAGCACATAGAACAATGTTGAACATCAACCATCTATACATAGTGTAAAGATAATAAATACCTAACACAGAATAGCAAGGGCAGTAGGGTCACCAGGAGGATCTTGAATCCCCGACGCACGTTTCGTTTGCGCTGTCTCCAAGGGGTGTATTTAACAATGGTGTTGCATATCTAATAACTGCCCTTGCTGTTCTGGGTTAAGTATTTATCATTATTACACTATGTATGGATGGTTGATGTTCAATGTTATATATATACCATAGCCGAGAGGATATTCCGGTGATCTGGCTTATTAATAAGCCAAAAGTCTAAAACCAGGTCCCAAATTAGCGCAGAAACTCCAAGATATTTGAGAAAATATAAAATATTGATTTTTTTTTGCAAAGTTAGGTTATGTTCAAAAAAATTTTTCCTAACTTCTTGGGAATTCAAAAATAAAATCGGATATTTTATACCTTTTTCTCATACATCTTGGAGTTTTTGCGCTATTTTAGGACCTACAATCAGGTTTCCACAACTTACATTCTACAGAAACTGCTCTAGCTAAAGTCTCAAATGATCTCCTCATAGCAAAATCTCAGAGCAACTACTCATTGTTGCTTCCTCTGGATTTCTCTGTAATGTTTGACACTGTAGATCACCAACTTCTCCTCAGCATGCTCAGTGCCATTAGCCTTGAAAACTCCACTCTCTTTTGATTCTCATCCTACCTCTCTCTTCAGTGTCACATGTTCAGGTTCTACTTCTCCTTCTCTTCATCTTCCTGTTGGGGTTCCTCAGAGATCGATTCTAGGCCCTCTCCTCTTTTCATTCTATACAGCTCCTATTGGACAAACCATCAGCAGATTTGAGATACTATTTCTATGCTGATGACACTCAATTATACACTTCTTCCCATTACATCAATCCTGCCCTGCTGCAAAACAATAGTTGACTGTCTGCTGTCTCTGACATCATGTCCTCTCTCTATCTAAAAACAAGCCTCACTAAAAACTGTACTTTCTTGTTATTCACCATCTTACCACTACACAACCTCACGTGCTATTCTCTCTCAGTTTATCGGTACCACCAATAACTCCGAGGTGAGCCAGGCCGCTGTCTTGGCGTTATATTAGGATTTCACATCTAAAAATTCAATCCCTTGCCCTATCCTGTCACACTTGCCACCTACAAGATACATCTCCAGAATCCGTCCTTTTCTTCTATGTAATAACCAACCTCAAAACACTTGTTGCTTTTATACTTTATCGTCATTGACTACTGCAATCTCCTTTGTACATTATAGTTCTCACTTTCTGTAAAAATCTTCCTTCTCCAATCTGTCCTGATTGCAGCAGCTGCCAGCGCTGTCTTTCTTTCCAGCGCTATTAAAGGGTTGCCTCTACCCTGTAGTCAGTCACAATGCAATGGTTGTCAATTTAAGTACCAGCAATATAACTAAAACTCATCACTCTCACACTTCATAGTCATCCACAGACAATGCATCCCTAATATCACTTCTTTCCACCTTTTATCTACCACCCTACCTATTCCTGCGCCTCTGCTGATGATCATTAGCTTACTGCCTCATTCATCTCAAAACTCCTTGCACCCGCTCTCCAGAGATTTTTTACATGCTGCAACCAGTTCTCTGGAAACTGGCTCCAACCACGTGAACAGGACATATCGCATCCATATACCCATGAGGAGTTTCCTAGGTACGTTTATGCACTGAGGATATATCTTCTTAGGCAGACCCTACCTAAAATCCCTAATTGGCCTAACCCCCCAAATTCATGTGAGTTCACACACATTTTGTTACCCCTACTATTGGGGCACTCATAAGGCACTTTTCTGCTATAAGATTATACAGGTCGTTGGGTGACAGGTTTCATAAAATTTCTATGTTAACTCCCCATTTTTAAATTAAAACTTGAAAGGACCATTGTTTTAAAACCAAGAAACCTTTTTCACCCTTTGCCCTCACCATACATTTTAACAGATTGTAAACCCTTTTTGTGGGGGACCTTTCCCACATCTTGTTTCTATTCTGTAAGTAGATTTTTACTGTGTAATATTTGTCTTTGTTCGTCTGAAATTTATACCTTTTTAAATTTTTTAAGTGCTACAGGCCCAATGTTAAGCGCATTTTAAAAATAATGCATTTTATTTTTATATCCCCCTTGGGGAAAAAAAGAAAAGCAAAACGTGTGTGGGAACTCCACACTCCCCCTGGGGCCCACTATTGCCATTGTTCGGGTTTTTAACTTTTTATTTATCTTTTTTTTAAATTTATGGGGGCCGAGGGGTTGATGTTCAACATTGCCCTATATTGCTGAAATAAAAAAGTATTTTAAATTTTATTTTGGGGTTGGATTTTTCTCTTTTTTTTTGGAAACCCACAAACAAAATTCATGTCTTTGGTATAAAAATTAAACGTCTTTTTTTTAAATAAAATTTTTCCCCTAGAATTAATATCGGGAAAACCTTTTATTTCCCCTAAAAACCCCCTGAAACACGGGGACTTTCCTTTCTTATTACCCAAGATTTTTTGGGGTGGCTGACTTTAAACCCCCCCTTTAAATTTTTCCCTAGACCCCCAAATTTTAATTTTTACCTTTACAATTAGAGTCTTTATCTTTGAAAGGGTGGGATTAAAACCTTTAAGTCCCCTTAGAACCCCAAAAATTGTTAAACATATACACTATGACATTTTTTACCCAGATGCTACGTGGTCCACTGTGCCTGACTGCTGTATAGTTTATTAAGTGAGCTCCATAGATTAATATTTATTTGATGCTTTGCTTAACATAGGGGCAACTGTTCACAGACTTCTTACTGCTCTGCTTAGTAACTACAATGGAAACATTGGTCAAGGGGGTTGTCCAGAATTAGAAAAAAATGGCTGTTTTCTTCCAATAATAGCACCACCTCTGTCACAGGTGAGCTCCATTGACGTGTATGGGGCTAAGCTGCAATACAAGACCCATGCTGTGACAGGAGTAGTGCTATTCTTGAAAGAAAGCAGCCATGTTTTTCTAATCCTGAACAACCCCTTTAAGACTCTATATTCTTAATCTAATGGCATCCTAGAAAATGTAATAAACATCCAAGTACACCCAGCAACTATGCATATGCTCAAACTATGGGGAAGGGTACAGAAGAAGGGACCTAAGAACAGCATTGCTCATTGTAATTAGAGAAAGGATCATAAAACAGATGAAATCTTTCAGATTGGATGGGTAATGAAACCACAAAACTTAAGATAAATATTCTGTGTTCGCTCATAACTTTCTGAACTTTTGGCAGAACCGCATTTTAATTTCACGTGAAATGCTTTAATTCCAGAAAAAAATACGATTTGTATGGTTTTAATTTAAGGGAAATTGATATACTGTATAAATGGCACTGAGTTAATGAGTGCTATGTAAAATGTTGCATTGCTCTGTGAAAAATGATACTGCTGCCAATGTATCATTGAGCCCCTCTGGTTCAGAACACTCTAATTTAAATTAACCAACTTTGCATTTCTGGCAAGTGTAAAGTACTGATTCAGAATTGCTCAATATACTCTCATCTTTAGTGTTAGGATATCATTCTTTTTACTGGAAACGTTTTATTATGTGCACAATTGATTTTGTCCTACCCTAAGCATAAATATCAATAAAGCTGAGCCTAAAAACAAACTATGATTTATGGGAACAACCACATTCAGTTATAGTGAATTAATCTTAAGGGTTGTTTACGTACATGAGGTTTTATTTATAAGCTTTAAAAAAAACAGCTTCAAAATATGTTCATTCAAATGAAATGGACAGGTTTTAAATTTAATAGAAATTTATAAATTATTATCACTTCACTGCAAAGACATATTTTGGCTACAGGACCCCCGCACAGAAGCTTTAAGGACTTGGTTCCCTACTGCCTGGTTTTTGGTTCCGTTCCCCGTCTTAAGGATGTAAGCGTGAGAACTTTTAACCAAAGGGAATCATTTTTTTTTTTCTAAACAAAAAATGTTTTTAAAATTTGAATCTGCGGGGTTTTCCCCTTTGGGGTGTGTTGAGCAGAAAAAAACCAAGCAGGATCGGATTTTTGGGGGGCTTACCCCATTTTTAGATGAAATTCAATTTGACAGATCTTTCAATGGGTCCCCCAAAAGCCTTCAAATTTTTGCCCCGGTTTTAAATTAAAGAGTTTTTTTTCCCTATGAAACTTTTTTCCAAAAATGGGTTAAATGTTTTCTGTCAGGGGTTTTTCCTTTGCCTTTCCCTTCCCTGTCCTTCGCCCCCCGGGCCTCTGTGTCACCGTGTGCATTCCTGACGCCGCTGTTTGGGCCCGATTTGCGGTTGCTGTGCGGCTTTTACCATGCTGGCCATGCTGCTCCTCCATCTTGGCTGCTGCCCTGACTCCTTGTTGCTCTATAGAGGGCGGTGGCCTCATCTTCCACTCATTTATTCCCACAGTGTGCAGCGGGGTTGGGGTTCCTCTGCCAATCCCCTTCCACCTATGTGTTTATAAGCCTGCTTCTCCAAACACTCCCTGCCTGATCCTTGTTGTTGCATGTTGTGTTGTTAGTGTCTCATGTTGTGCAGTTGTTGCTGTGTGTTTTCTTATTTTGTTTGTTAGCTGTCCCAGTGTGCCCCACGCTGTCTTGTTTGTTCCTTATGGTATCCTCTATATTTGGTTTAGTCTCTATGTTGGTCTCCTTGTGTCTTTGTCTGAGTTTCCTTGCCTTTTTTCTCTGCCTGTGTTCTTGCCCGGGTCGTCCCTTGGTTCCTTCCCTTTAAGTTTTAGCTTTAGTCTCTGCTCATGTTTTTTGGTGTTTCCAGTCTCTCTATGTATTGTTCCTTTGCCTTACGTTTAACCCTCCTGGTTGGCATCCGTTTTGTCCTGTCTTTGTCTGTTTGTACCTACACATATCTTTGTCTAGTCTGCCTTTCTGTGTTCCTATTCTGTTGGTGCCTACCTTTGGCACTTCTGGCCTGTCTGGTCAGCTCCCAAACGGGCTGGGGACGGCTCTGAGGTCGCACCTGGCGGCTGTTGGGGTAAGCCATCCTTACCACCAAAGGCTCTGTGAAGAGGCCCGACGGCCGCTTAGTCACGCCCCCTCGGAGCAAGCCCAGCAGTGGTCCAGTGGGTTCAATACCCGCTTTACCGCTCACCCGGTACAGTATCTCATTGGAGTGAGGCACCATGTCAGTGTGTGAGCATTTATTTGCCTTTTGCACCTCACTGGGCATGTGCACAGAACAAAGACTTTTGGGAAATAGTGGCACTTACCAAGTGATAAATGTCTGATTGCTGGTTGTCCTACTGATGGGACCCCACAATTGCTAAAATGGGTGCTCCCGAGTCTCTTGCTCTTTTTTACTTAGCTTATGCAATAAAGAAGTGTTTGAACATGCACATTGCTACGGCTTTTAAAGTCTATGAGACCGTTGAAAATAGCTGAGTGCTGACTTTGATGCAGTGAACATGTTCAACCACTAACTACACTGTACAAACTCATCCTGTGTAAGTAGAATGGGGGACTTGGTAGCCCCCATTTTAGTGATCAGTGGGGGTCCTAATGGTATACAACAAGTTGGTTGGCTATGTATGTGTGTAGTCTGTCTGATTTGTTACATTATGGTTGGAGGCAGAACTTGGACCATTATATACCCTTCATAATTCCATTGCCCTGACATCTAATTGTGGTAGTATTGATTGGCATTGTATTTGCTCCACTGTATCATTCCCTGATTAACTTGCTTTTTTGTGTTACAGGAATGGTGAATTCTCTATGACATCTAGCTTATGGATATTTGGATCCACATTTTGTCATCGTTATCTTACTTATCCCTTTTTTATTTTGTGGTATCTATATTCTGTTTCTTCTGTATATATCTTTATTTAAAAGAGATATAATATGGTTTGCTAGGGCAGGTTTCCTGACTGGGGTCACCTCTGTCAGGGCGAGTGCTCCAGTTTTATAGGCAGAGTTAGTTTCTTCCATGTGAGGAATACTTAAGGGGTAAGCATAGAGTTTTTACACTTATGTACTTTTTTAAAAAAAATGTTTAAGTTTTGTTTAAAAACTATCTAATTACTAAATTTTTTGGAGTACTATTAGATTAGAATTGTTGTGTCCTAGAGGTTTATTATGGTGGTGGCTTCTTCACTTGAGTACCCGGGGGACTTGTTTTGCTCTTAATGCACAAATACATATGCCAAATGAACAGACTTTTGTCATATGTTTGGTCATAAACAAACTAGAATACTTTAAAAGCATGTATCTATCTATACATGTAAAACATATAAAAAATAATACTATATAATACTACTACTAATAATAATAATAACAATAAAGCTTAGAAAAATATATGGTATGAGACTCTAAGGGTATATTTAAACCTGCATTATTTTTATCAATAGGTTAAATAACAAACAAATTTTTTTTTCAAAAAAAAAGAATGCAGCATTAACTTTCAGTGGTCCAAAAACATAAGCATAATTTCAAGACACAATTTGTTTTAAATGATGCACTGCCATACTTGTCCATACTGCATTAATGATTGAAATAAAATATTTTTGCTTGGATATTTTTGCTTTCTATCATAAGAACTTGCAATGTACATATGGACTATGTTATGAAAAGGTATGTGAGTTAACCTAGAGGCAAGTAATTTATTTAAAAATCATTGTACTTTCTTTACTGCTGATCCTTGTGGTTCCTGTTGTAGAAGTAAATGTGAAGGGGAAGAACCGGAAGAACATTGAGACTATGGAACTCTGTTCCAGAGAAAATGGTCATGGTGAACTCATTAAAATAGTTCAGAAGGATCGTGGATGCATTTTTGGAATCTAATAATATAATAGGTTATGGTGACTAGATTTCAAGAGAAGGGTTGTTGATCAAGAAATTTATTCTGACTGCCATACATGGAGTTGGAAAACCATCCCCTTGGGTAAGGACAATTGGCTTCTACCTAATGGGGCTTTCTTGCCTTCTTCTGGATCAACACTGCAGAATAATAAGCTAAACTAGATGGATACTGCTTTTTTCAGCCTTTTAAACTATGCTACTATGTGTGTCCTCTCAACGTCATTGTCTTTGATCTGACATTCACCCATTAATACTTGCATATATGTAAATTTTCCTGGCCAGTGGGGGGTATTGCTGTGTCCACCCATGTGTCCTATATTTCCGTAACTGCAAACAGCAGATCTTGCCGTGCACATAGGTAATCTCTGTTGGAAGCCCCTGCACAAGCAAATGTATTATGCATTATTCCATTGCCATATTTCAAGAAGCTGCATTAAAAAATCTTCCTTAAGAACACTTGTATATTTCACCTAGAAGCATTGGTTTTTATTACTCACTTTTCCTAACCAAGTCTGAGCAATGTCCTTAAGTGCTCTTTACAGGTCATGTCTGGTAGATTTCCAAGTAAATTGGTCTAAAGAGTAAACAAAAAGATTACTCCAATTGTACTCGTGCATGTCTAGTCATTAGCTCCAGGATAGCCACAGATGGGATTAATAAATCCTAATGTAATAGCATAACTACTACCAGTAATGTAATTTATTTGACTGAAACAATGTGCAGCAGAGATATTGCCTATATTTGTAGAGTAGACAAATTGCAAAGAATGTGCATGTTAACATAACATTGTTTTCTTTAATATGGAATCAAATTAAATTATAAAAATGCAACTGAAATTAAAGGAAGTGTAACTAGAACTATTAATGTTAGCATATCCATCACTGACGAAATCAGACATATTATTGGGTTTACCTAAGTGCTAATAATGTTTGTGGATGGTCTTAGGTGACTCTACAAACCAGATTCAATGCAACATGAGAGAAACATTTATTTTCAGAATGACAATGCAATCATATTTACGAACAGTGATGCTTTTAAACTAATGCAATCATCATTGTTCAATCTTCCCCCATTTCAGAGCATGGCAGATAGGATTTAGGTTCCATAGGGGAATATTGAACTGTCAGATTATAAAAGACAGTGACACAATTCCATCTAAACTCTAATAAACAATGCTGATAGGATTTCCATCATAAAACGGCCCTTCCCATTCCACGTGATAGATGACAATTTTGATTTGTGTGTAATCTTTCCAGTCTATAACAGTAAAAGGATGGCAGAGGGAAGATGAGAAAATACGTAAAACGATGCAGCTGCTTAGTTCATTTTCACTGAAGTAAAATTATATTTTGATAGTCTTCAGTACTGTCAGGTTTGATTTGCTTCAAGATGTACTTTGGGCACTCTGTTTACAACACTGCTATTTATATTACTATATAATTATATATTGTCACCGCATGGGGCCAGGATTGTTTAGGGTACATAGTACTAACCAGAGCAGAAATTGTAAAAATACATTAAAGTAAAGCAGTTTACCGTGTCTACTAGTGGATACACTTATCAAGCAATTGGTTACAAATTTCCTCATAATCTATGAACATTTTTACTAATTTGCACAGAGGATAAATGTTATTTTTATGCAACTAAGTAACAAAATATTACTTTGCATTGGACTTCTAATATGCAAACTCGCTACCACTCTCAATTTTTAACTGGTTTGTGTACACTTCACCCAAGTGAGCATTTTGTGTGCTTTGCCACCAATCTTAAAGCCCAGTTTAGAGACAGAGCATCACAACTATATATACACAATATTTCCTGGTCTTTCAAAAAAAGGCCAGATTCACTTCAATGCAGAAAATCGTAAAAAATATGTAGATCCCAGGAAAAGGACTCCAATCAAAAAGTATACATCATTAATCTCCACTTTAACCCCTTACTGCCGGAGCCAGTTTTGGCCTCTCTGACAGAGCCCCATTTTTGAAATCTGTCATGTGTCACTGCACGTGAGAATAACTTTTTGACACTTTAACCTATCCATGTGATTCAGAGATTGTTTTCTCATGACACATTGTGCTTTAAGATAGTAAGAAATTTTAGTCCATACAATCCTTGTTTATTTGTGAAAAACTTCAAAAATTTCTGACAGTTATTCCATTCAAAATAGCTTATAACTAACATCTACCATATGTCTACTGTACAGTAGGTTGGCATAACTCTTTAAATGTCTTTTTTTTTACGACATTAGGGGGCTTAGACACTCAGTAGTGATTTTCAAATTTTCAAGAAAATTTGCAATATACGGTTTTTTAGGGACCACTCCAGTTCTAACGTGATTTTGATTGTATGTTAGATACTCCTATAAATGACCTTATCTAAGAAACGACACCCCTTAAAGTATTCAAAACAGCATTTAGGAAGTTTATTAACCCATTAAGTATTTCACAGGAATTAAAGCAAAGTGTAGGTGAAATTTCAAAATTTCACTTTTTTTGCAGATTTTCATTTTTTACCCATTATTCACACACTTAGATGGGATCAGGGAAATGAAACTTAATATTTATTCCCCAGATTATGCTGTTTTCAGAAATATCCCGTATGTGGCCCTAGTGTGCTACTTGGCTCAACCACAAGCCCCAGAATAGGAGGAGCACCTAATGGACTCTGCGGTCTCAATTTCCTGCCTTATAGCATGTGTAGAGAATACAATATCACCTCTTTTGTCCCTGTGTCTATGTTTTGTGTAAATCTGCAGAGAAAACTTATTATAATGCAAGACATTCCACATAATGTATGTCATATAGTTATAGGTTTTCTAGCAGCACCACATTTTAATATAATACATTAAGGTTTTGGTTACTTCCACCTATTATATTGACTGTATATGGCAGGGTCAAGAGAGCAAGTGGCTGGTGATAGCAATGCCAAGTATTTTGGTACCTATATGATGCATCTGTCTACAAATCCAACCTGACATGAGCGAAGATTACAAAATAAAATGTTAATTCCAGGGAGACCTGTGTGATGGAAGGCGCTTCGAAGTGAATTGTCGAGTCTTGTATTCAGTGTATAATTCGCCTGAATGAATAATTGTGCGATTATAAATAGAGTCTAAAGTTCGATGCGCCTTACTTATGTGTTAGGTGCATTACTAAACTTAGGCGCATTAGTAATGCGCCTAACATGTATAAAGGCTGTAGATAGGCTGGAAATAAAAGAAAAGTCATTAGAACAGCATGTCAGTGAATACAAACTATAGTACTGATCCAGCTTGGTGGACCATAGGTCCCAGCAATACCTGTGCTGTGCTGGCTCTTGCTGTATGTAGAATAAAGGGTGAGAATAAAATAGTAAAAATTAAAAATTTTAAAATCTGAACAACATCATCAGTGGGTTCTTTGATGTTAAATTAGTTTAAGATTCTTTGAATTTTAAATACATTTTATAGGAGATATTTTTATATTTTTTGGGATATTATATATTTTTATATTAAATTTATATGATAATTTTTTTGTTTAACTGTATGTTATTACATTTTATATATAATGAACATAGATTATTATGTAACATAAATTGAAAATGTTCAAAAAGGTTAGGTTATGTTCACACGGCTTATTTCGGGGCGTTTTTAGGGACGTATTTACGTCCGTAAATACGGCCTGAAATACGTTTCAAATAAGGTACACTGAGATTAGCATTGATTCCAATGTAAAATACGCCTCGTCATACACACGAGGCGTATGTTCGCAACGTATTTACTGGCGTAAATACGTCCGTAAATATGATCGTAAAATTAAGTCCCCTGTCACTTATTGAGGCGTATTTTGCAAGTAAATCCCCATAGAAAGAATGTGGAATGTATTTACGACGTGAAATATGTGCCACACTTTGCGACACGTATTTGAAACGTATTTCGGGACGTATTTGCGGATGTAAATACGCCCGTAAATACGCCCCGAAATAAGCCGTGTGAACATAGCCTTAGGAATCTTAAAACACTTACTCAACTTACAATTATATCACCAAAAACAATACAAACTGGGTTAACACAAGACAAGACGCATAAGGAGTTAACATTCACCTGGCGGATATGATAACATTTTTTTATTAAATTCAAATAATTTAATGTTATACAGTTTGATAATTATCATCAATTACTTTTTTATTATTGTACTCGTTGAGAAATATTGGACATTTTTTCCATAACAGCAAATCCAGCTCCACTTCGACTCCTCAGGCTCAGGCAGACCACATTAAAACAGTTCTGTCTGTCAAAGCAGTGATGCGCCTAGTTTTGTGCACCACATTCATATGTATGTCTAATAATAAGATTTTGGTGCGACACACCCTCAGAACGTTAGGCACATTAGAAAGTGTCGAGTTTTACGAACAATGCACCTAACACATTCATTAGGCACATAAGACATCGTAGACTGCTCACTTAGGCGCATTTGACACCAGAAAAGAGGGGAAAACCCAATCATACATGTCTCCCTCAGTGTAAATGAAAGCAGCACCAGTATAGTTTTACATACTTTTTATGGATCACAGAAACAGCAGATAAGTCTTCTCCAAAATCACATCCAATATGCCTATCCACCAAGGCAATAACTACCAGGTAGCAGGTATAGAGACTGCTATGAAGCCAGCAGATGATGGCACCCTTTTCAAATTTCACTTTAGTAAAAGTACGCTAACTGGTTTCTCCCAGAGGACAGATCTGCACTATATCTGCCAGAGAAACAAAACTAGAAGTTGCCGGAGCACGAAAATATTTCTACTTTCTGAACTCACTTGCTGTTGGCCATGGCAAGTTGAGCCAACAGTACAGTACTCAAAGTTTTTCATATATTGTAGATAGCATAAAATGCTTCTTTGGAGATTTCCATGTGGTTTTTTTTTGCCCTTTTTGCAGTGGTGTGCCACTGGTATTGGACTGTGTGCATATGTATATGTGCCGCAGCCATGCCAGTGGCACCCAGGTTCGCAGTGTTTTTTTCAGAAATGTTTTTCTGTGCAGAACTATACGTTGTATTTGGCACATATTTGCTTTTAAACTATATAAGGAGAAGTAGATACCTCCATTTTGGTTTCCTGCACCCGCCCACCTCCACAGGCTGTTATATCAATGCACTAGGCTTTGAAAGGTTGGTGCTTTTTTTATTTTTCTCTCTGCATTTTGGAGGCCGTTTGGCACAGTGAGAGGTCTGAAGTTGACCCAGGTGAGAGATAATATAGAGTAGGACCACCCAACTGAGATCCCGTTGTAAGCGGCTTGAGCATTTTTTGGCCAAAAACATGCGGACCAAGAATTTCAAAGTTTTTTCATATATTGTAGATAGCATAAAATGCTTCTTTGGAGATTTCCATGTGTTTTTTTTTTCCCTTTTAACAGTACAGTGGGACCCAAGTTTACTTCTTATACCCTTTCTGCCCATGCCATCCATTAACCTGAACAAAATTCCAACATATTCAGAAAATAGTCATTAGACTTTCAATGTAACTGACAGTTATTTTTCTTTTCTGAATTGTTCTATTTAGAAGAGCTATTATACAGTGGTGCCTCAAGTTACAATGTTCACATGGTACAATATTTTTACCATACAATGGACTTTCCTGGGACATTGCATCTTGAAACCACACTCCCCATATATTGTCAAAGACACTGCCAATCTGCAACACCTGTGATTGACTAGAATAGCCAACCAATTATGAATATTTTATTTGTTAAACACCCTATGGGCCACATGTATGAAACGGTTTTGGTCTAAAACTCACTTTTTTCCCCATAGAAATCTATGGGGAAAAAAGTGAGTTTTAGACCAAAACCGTTTCATACATGTGGCCCATAGTTAGTACAACTTAAAAAAGACATAATTCCATCAAGTTCAACCAAGGGTATTACTGAGTTGCATGCTATGTGGTATTACATGTTCTGTACTGTACATGTCCCAGGAGCAGTAGCTTCTTTGGGCTCCCCATTTTCTTTTTTCTGGTACATTGTATATAAAGTACATGACCCAAAGAAGCTCCTGTCCTTAAAACAAAACGTAATTTCCAGCTTCCTGCTGCTCTTTCATCCTTTGCCGTGGGGATGAGCCCTTTTTTTGCTTCATCCTCAATTTGCATTATGTTGTGAGACATTTTCAGAGCTTTAGAACCAATTACCAGTTGTCCATAGAGTCATAGTTTTAACATACATTGATTGCCCTAGAAACATTTAGGGACACATGTATGAAAACTGTCTTGGTCTAAAATTCACTTTGTTGCCCATAGCAACCAATCAGAGCGCCTCTTTCATTTCATATAGTGCTCTGAAAAAAATGAGAGGGGCGCTGTATTTGGTTGCTGTGGTCGGCAAAGTGAGTTTAGACCTGGACAGTTTTCAACATGTATGTTGAAGGACCACTGTACTCCTGTCATTGTGTGACATAGTTGCCAATCTGCCTATCTGTTCCTAAAGGTACCACAATATTATGTGCAATAGCCAAAGTTTTAGACCTGGACGTTTTCAACATGTATTTGAAGGACACTGTTACATGCCTGTTTGTGTGACCATCTAGTTGACAATTGCCATCTGTATCTCTAAGGTACCACAATATTATATACTGTTGAAATAGCCAAATCAATAGCAGGTGGAGAGCACATCTGTGACATTACTTTTACATTACATTTAATAATTGATATAACCTTTTTGTCTTAGTGCTTAAGTTCCAACAAAAAATTCAACATATCTCAGCAATATCACATGATGATATTATGCAACCTAACACATGCACAAATGAATGGCTTTTTTTGTTAGGTATAATAGTGCTTTATTGTACTATTGTTAAGATTCAGACATACTACAAGTGGTACTTATTTTATATGATGTTCCTCTCCCTAATGTTTATCTTTAAAGGGGTTGTCCAATTAATTAAAATTAGTGAAAAGGGGTCAGGGTTAGGAAAAAAAAATTAAACTCACCTCCCGGTCGCCCACCGCTCTCAAGCTTCCCAGTATCTGCTCCTCCTTACTTCTGGTTCCAATACAAATCAAAGTCTTGCACTCTGTGGTGAGTTAATAAAGCGTGAGTTTCTCTTGTAAGTACTGATGAGAGCCCAGAATTGAAGAGGACCAGATCCCGGGGGGGGGGGGGGGGGCTATAAAGCTGCAGCATTGGTGGACCAGGAGGTATCACTTTTGTAATATTTTTATCCAGCCGACCCTATTTAACTATAGTTTTCATTAACCCATTTAACTATACAATAAATTTAGCTATTTGGACACAGAGGTGCTTTCCTAGATTACAGGTATATTTCATTAGCAGGCGATGTTATTATTAAGGCTACTTATTTTGTATAAAGCCTCCCAATACCATCAGTGGGAATATACAATGCAATTTACTTCTGAATAAACAGCATGCAGTAAATCTTTACTTTACAAATGAGCTTACACTTACAATTGGGACTGCAGTGGTAGTATTGATATTTCTCAGTTGATTTAAAGCTATGCCTGCTGTGTTAGAAATCACGGGATGACAATTTTCTTCTCTTGTGCATTACGCACTAATTACTCAGGCTTTTGTTTACTTTGCTTAGTGTAAAGCAAATATAAATTATAAATGTAGCACATTCAGATGAGACATCCATCAATTGGATGATTTACTTAATACAAGAGCTGTCACTCGTTCTTTTCTTTTACAGTCACTCACAAACACAATAGTCGCGGTGATTAATACATACTTCATGCTGGCTTTATTTCGGAAATGCAGTGAAAGTAAATATTGCATTAAGAATGTAATAAGGGATTTTAGTAGTTTGTACTGGGATTAGTCTGAACTAGATACTGCTCGATTAAGGTCTTTAAATGGTCTATCATTTTTTTTACAGTTGACTATGAAAGGGGAAAAAAACTCCAAAATATAGGCCATTTAGTTTTCATGACCATTTTCCTCATACTTTGTGATCTATTACTGCTTTAGTCTCATTTTTATTGCATACATTTTATGTAGTGACAAAAGGCTTGAAATAAAAGACTGTGTTGTGCTATGTATTAACCCAATACATGGTAAATTAAAGTGACTCTACGCCTAGAACATAAGGCGACATGTATGAAAGGGTTTTTCATCCTTTTTCTGGCGTACAATGCACCTAAGTGAGCTGGCTACAAGTCAAATGCACCTAATGAATGTGTTAGGCACATTGCTCGGAAGACTCTACACTTTCAAATGCGCCTAACATGAGGGGGTGTTCTGGGGGCGTTCTGGAGGCGTGTCTTACCACATTTGTAAGATTAGACACATATATGAATGTGATTCGGCAAAACTAAGTGAATTACTGCTCCGACAGGCAGACCTATCTCAATGTGGTCTGCCTGAGCCTGAAGAGTTGAAGTGAAGCTAGATTTGCAGTAAGGGGCAAAAATGTCCAATATTTCTCAACTTACTCCAGTACATTAATAAAAAGTAATTTATTATAATTATAAAACTGTATAAATGTAATTATTTTAATGTAATGAAAAATTAGACCATATAAAATTAATAAAAAATATATAATATCCCCAAACTATAGAAATATCTCCTATAAAATGTATTTAAAATTCACAAAATCTTAAACTAATTAAATAACCCACTGATTATGTTGTTCAGATTTTTATATTTTAAATTTTTACTATATTAAATTTAAAATATATTTTTGCTCCTCTTAGTCTTTATTCTACATACAGCAAGAGCCAGCACAGCACAGGTCTTACTGGAACCTGTGGTCCTTTAAGCAGGATCAGTACCATAGTTTCTATTCACTGACATGCTATTCTTATGACTTCTCTTATATCCAGCCTATCTATAACCTTTATACATGTAAGGCGCATTACTTATGCGCCTAAGTTCCATAATGCGCCTAACACATAGGCGAGGCGCAATGAACTTTACACCATTTATGAATGCACAAAATCACTTTCATACATCAGGCACATTATATACTGGAAAAAAGATGAGAAATTGAACTTTGATGCGCCTTCCTTCATACTTGTCGCCCATAGTGTTCTGTTTTTAGATGCAAAGTTCTAATGAATTCTTAATGTAGGGATCTTGTGGCTAAAGCTGTGTTTTTCCGTAACAGAAGTCTGAATCCCCTGCATATACATATACTTAAAAGGTAATATGCTGGCTACCTGCAGGGATCCCTAAAGGGAACATGGCCTTACTGAGCTCTATGCATAACATTGACATTTTCTTCTGTTTGTGATATATAAGATCTTAATAGGAATACTTTTTTGACTTGTTATGGACTTTGCTACCTCCCTTTTCCTTAATTCTCTTACTACCTTTCACAGTGTGTGCTGTTACTGACTATTATACTTTAGAGACAATGAACAGATAAGTTAAAACACCATTGTGTGCCCTGTAAGGAATGTAGTGAAACATCACCTATAACTACACCTAGATATCATGGGTTCCTGAGAATCTTTATTAATGTCACACTTCAGATTTGGGTCAAATATCACAAAACCTTAACCCCAACTTCTTTTAATGGATAAGCATATTGTTCTGTTATATTCCTGGTCTGGCAGTGCTCCCAATGTGTGGCGTCACTTCCATTCTAAAGTCAAAGCAGGTTACTATAACATAAATAACCCTATGTTAAGGCATTGGGTGGCAAGTGATCAGTAAAAATCCCTAAAAACTCTAACCCTAGCTCCAATCTAGGGTTAGAGTTATTGTTAGGGTTAGAGTTATCGAAAAAATGTAGGTTTCATATTTCCCGATCCTAAATTTTTTTACAAGTTTGATAGAATCAGAGTCAAACGGAACAGAGAACTATTTGATCGGCAGTAATGTTTTCTAAGTTCACGTTGATAAAAAAAAAATCAACCCAGATGCAGATTTTAAACAAACATAGGTTTAATTTATGTCCTGTAGTACATATCCTAGTGTTTCGTTATATTCTTTGAAGTCAGCTTTTTATATTCTGCATTATTTATTCAACGTGATGAGAATATGATTCTTTTGAACTATGTAATTTTGTATTTTTTGCTATAATTTATATTTTGTGTGAGCAATTTTTACCATAGAGCCTTGCTCAAAACAATATCCATGAAACCTATTTTTAAAAGAAGAAAGACATATCACAAAAATCTGTACTGTATATCGCATGCAATACATAAGTAATACAAGACAACTACCATAACTCAATAATGGTAACTATTACAGATAATCAAAATATAAAAGGTTTGTTTGATAACATTAACGGACAATGGGGTACATTGTTCCTCAATCTTTTCAAGAAAAGTAACTGCTATTGACAAGAGGTTCCAAACTAATACCCTCAAGGAAATAAACAGTTATAAATATTACAAAATATTGCACTGTTGAATTTGGCAGATCCCTTATGTATTAAGAACTAGAGAACTTAAATATACAGACCCACCAATCATGAATGGGAAAAGGTATTCTGGTGCCCTAGGCAATAAGGCACAAAGTGCCCCATCAATGGAAAATACAGCACACTCCATGCCTCCTTACGCCTCCTTCCTGCCTGGGATGAAGTAGTGCCGTAGACCGCCTCCTACCTTCGCCTACCCGACCTCCCAGTTCTGTTACCAGTATATACAGACCCTCTAAATATAACATATCTCAGGTCAGACCCCCTAAAAATTACCAGTCCCAGCTCAGATAATCATCTTAATAGACCCCATAGTTATGTGACCCACCTGCATGATGAAGGCAGGACATACAAGGATAATCAGTGACACCAGTCAGGTTAGAAGAGCGGACTTTCTGATGTGAGTGGGCAGATATCTTTTAGTGTCTATCCATTTCATGACCAGAGACCCCATATTAGGGAAAAAAAATTCTCTAGGAGGATTGAGGAAAATGTTCCCATGTGCAGCCAGTATTGTATTGTAGTAGTTTAGCTGGCCGCTTGCATCACTGTGCATTATAGAAGTAAGGTGTGAGGCTTTAGGAGCTGAAGTGCTTTCTCCGTAGTTCAGTGCCCTATTAGCCAACTGGGAACAAAATAAGGCTGTGTTAGTTTTTGTTGCTTTACTTCCTAGGGTATGTGTACTGTAAGCTGAGAACCACTGGTCTTGTAAATAGCTATATATACACTCACCGGCCACTTTATTAGGTACACCTGTCCAACTGCTCGTTAACACTTAATTTCTAATCAGCCAATCACATGGCGGCAACTCAGTGCATTTAGGCATGTAGACATGGTCAAGACAATCTCCTACAGTTCAAACCGAGCATCAGTATCAGTATGGGGAAGAAAGGTGATTTGAGTGCCTTTGAACGTGGCATGGTTGTTGGTGCCAGAAGGGCTTGTCTGAGTATTTCAGAAACTGCTGATTTCCTGGGATTTTCACGCACAACCATCTCTAGGGTTTACAGAGAATGGTCCGAAAATAAAAAAAACATCCAGTGAGCGGCAGTCCGGTGGGCGGAATTGCCTTGTTGATGCCAGAGGTCAAAGGAGAATGGGCAGACTGGTTCGAGCTGATAGAAAGGCAACAGTGACTCAAATAGCCACCCGTTACAACCAAGGTAGGCAGAAGAGCATCTCTGAATGCACAGTACTGCGAACTTTGAGGCAGATGGGCTACAGCAGCAGAAGACCACACCGGGTGCTACTCCTTTCAGCTAAGAACAGGAAACTGAGGCTCCAATTTGCCCAAGCTCATCGAAATTGGACAGTAGAAGATTGGAAAAACGTTGCCTGGTCTGATGAGTCTCGATATCTGCTGCGACATTCGGATGTTAGTGTCAGAATTTGGCGTCAACAACATGAAAGCATGGATCCATCCTGCCTTGTATCAACGGTTCAGGCTGGTGGTGGTGGTGTCATGGTGTGGGGAATATTTTCTTGGCACTCTTTGGGCCCCTTGGTACCAATTGAGCATCGTTGCAACACCTTGTGGAATCTATGCCACGAAGAATTGAGGCAGTTCTGAAGGCAACAGGGGGTCCAACCCGTTACTAGCATGGTGTACCTAATAAAGTGGCCGGTGAGTGTATGTCGTATGTATGTGTATATCTTAGCAGTATATCATGTGATGCAAGCATAAATATTTTAACCCCTTATCGACATTTGACGCATGAGTATGTCAATAGTGTCAGTAAAGGGCTTTGTAGCAGGATCACGCTGCAATCCCGCTACACAGCCGGCAGGTGCCAGCTGCTAATTGACAACCACCTGTAACAACAGCCGGCTCCATCTCGTACTATTTAACCCTTCAGATGCAGTGGTAAACATGGCCACGGCATCTAAATGAATAAGAAAACGTACCTCACTCTGGTCGGAACCTCCGCAGCAAGATCACATGGTCCCAATCAGTTAACATGGCAGCTGGAAGCTATATTTTTCATTTTACTACTTCCTGCCCCAGGCAGGGATTAGTAAAACCGCCACACCCTTTTGCATTGTCTTTAAAAGGTAATAGACTGTATAAACTATTGTGCCCACTAGTGGGGAAGTACCCTAGGGGAACTCAATGTTAAAGTAAAGAAAAAAGGTTTTAAAGTTTAAAAAAAAAAGTTCAAATCACTCCCTTTTAGCCATTTTACAAATAAAAAACCTAAAACAATAAAAAAAGTCCGCTCTAGTATCCTATATACTGAACACCATACAAGAAAAAAATTCCAAGCTACAAAATTGTGTTTTTTGGTCATTTCATGTCCCCTAAAAATGTAATTAAAAGTGATCAGAAAAGTCACATGTATGGTACCAATAAAAAGTACACGTCAGCCCTCAAAAAATGCCCCCTCGCTCAAGTCCATAGGTGTTAGTACAAAAAAGTTATTGGTTTCAGAAAATGGCGTGACAGCAAAAATTTTAAAAATTAAAAATGTTTGGATTTTTTTATGGTACCAAAACATACCGAAAACCTTACATGTTTGGTATTGCTGGATTAATTTCAACTTGTAGAATATAGATAACACATCGTTTACTCCGAAGATTGAATGCCTTAGAAACAAAACTCCCTTTTTTCACATTTTGGCCCATTTAGAATTTTTTTGCAGTTTTCCAGTATGCTCTGTGGTACATTGAATGATGCCATAAGAAAGTACATCTTGTCCCGTAAAATAAAAGCCCTCATATGTCTATGTAGGTGGAAAAATAAAAAAAAGTTATCGCTCTGGAAATATGGGGACGGAAAAACAGAAGTGACAAAAAAAAGGCTCTGTCAGGGGTTAAATCTTCTAATATCATAGTATATATCTAAAATGTCAGCACTATATAGATCAACAGGCTACAAATGTAGTAAAACCAAACTTGACAGTTAACACACCACGGTATTATGGCACAGAATGTTAACTTTTTCAATTCTTTTCAATGGCTATTGTTTAGAGATGAGCAGAAAACACAAAAAGTCTTGATATCACAGTCAGTTTAACTTCTGTTACATCTGTACATGTCCTTAAAGTACATTATCATGATATTGACAGACAAGTTGTACTGTATATTTAAGTTCCATAGACATAGTACTAACATTCAGTGCTACTTTAAAGGGGTTGTCTCACTACAAAGATTGCTTTTATGTTAAAGATCTTGCAAAAAACAAGTCACTTTGCAATATGTGTCCATTAACAGTGTTCTACCTCATTCTAGATATACCTCTTATATAGGTTGCATCAGTTCCTCAGGTCGCTATAGCTACAGACCTGTTTGATCTCTCCTGATAAGCTGCCAGCGCTGGTCGCTATAGTTACAGACCTGGTGCCCTCAGATGCTTGTCACTGCAGGCCAGTAGAAGCCAGTTAAAATGAAACTGAGAAAACCGGACTGATGAAAGAAGAATCAATGTAGTGAGACAACCCTTTTAAAGGGGCTTACTCACTGCAAAGATTAGCTTTTAACATGCAGGGACAGGTAATTAAAGACTTTATCTAAATACATTGGTCTTTTTGATTTTACCTTGGTCAGGAGATAAAAGAGATTTTATCTACTCTGAGTGCACACAAGTGTCTTTAGGTTACCATCCATAACTCCCTTCCTAATTAGACAGAGCGCAGGGAGTGACGTCAGCATGGTTGAAGCTCATGCCACAGCGGACTCTTTGGCCGACATTCATGAAATGTGGCGTTAACACGTCAAATTTCATGCACATTATACTGCCATAGAATGCACCTGATTTATGATCCCGCTCTACAGCAGGTCATAAATCAGGCGCATTCTAGCGCTGGGGTGACATTTCTGGATCAGGTATACCACTTTGAAAGTGGCATGCCTGCTCCAGGTGTAATGCACCTCAAACGGCGCAGCCCCATTCATACATGTCGCCCTTTATCTCTAACAAGATTATATTAATTACGTGATAAGCAATTGTTTTAACTCCTTCAAGCACAGTAGCTTTGTTTACTCCTTTGTTTGCCTTCTGATCTTATGCCACTGTAACAGGATCAGTTAGCTATATGCAAATCACTGCTATAAACCCACCCACAGCCTGAGCAGACTGTGAATCTAAAGCTATCTGTGACTCTGTGAAACAGCATGGTGAGAAAATCCCTTTAAGTGTATGTATTTTTTGAATTTTTTTACATAATCAATATGTGCAAATGTGCTTCAAGGAGAGAATACTTCAGTAATGGGTCATCTGAGGTAGTATTCTTCTACATAAAATGAGAGGTGTACCAGGGTCAGGCACAAAAGTAGTGCAGAGTTAGGGCCACATGTATGAAAACTGTTTAGGTCTAATACTCACTTTTTTGCCCATAGGCTACTATGGGCAAAAAAGAAAGTGAGTTTTAGACCTAAACAGTTTTCATACATGTGGCCCTTAAAGTATGGTCCTACACACAAGCCCTTAGATTAAGATTCTTCTAGTTTACCTTCCACATCATAGGGAGTTTAGTCTATCCTCCACACAAAAGTAAATGGAAAGCAAATGTTTTTCCCAGTGTTTCATGCTGTGAACGATTTACTTCCTATAGCTGTTTGTTGTAAAATATGTCACCAACTGAATTAATTATGGGTATTAATTTACTAAATTGAATCTGATACCAGCTGATAGTCCATCTCTATGAGGGATAGCAGCATGTAAATATATCACATTCTGGTGACGTGGGGGGCTCCATCTGTTACTTATTGATGACAATTAATTTAGCATCTGCAACTGTCTTTATGTTGTCACAAAAAAACATATTTCTATCTTGCCCAGTGTCCATGATGATGTAACCCATAACTGCGTATATGTCTGATGTCAATATTTTAGGATCTCTAATTTTTCTCTTTATTTTTAAAGTAACATTTCATTATAATGCTATTCACATAATACATTTTCACTGTAGTACAAAAGTGGCTTGTTGTTTGCTTTAAAATTCACACTGTTAGCTTTGCCTTTCTCATTTATGTTTGACTTCAGGGAAACTGCCATTCTGCACATATTTATGATGATATGCAAACATTCTAGAAATTTGTCAAAGAAATATAATGCATCTGATAAATCTGGCTCTAAGTCATCAGAAGCGATAAATGTAAGAAATTTCATGCAATATGCTGCACAGTAATAGATTATATGCCATCTGCCAGTGAAGGCAATCATTCTGAACATTTGTGGAAACCTTGAGTCGACTGAAAACTGGTACTGGGTCACTAAATAAACATACGATGGATAAAGGAATCAGGAAGCCGATTATACCTCACCAGGTTTGTGAAGAAAAACATTGTGCTGAAGTTTGAATGCAAATTCCTGTATAAGCCTCGAACTCTATGAGGTATTCTTTAGTTATATAATTATTATAATTGATGGATTTATTTTATTCATTTTTTAGGTTCCTCAATTAATTTGCTTTCGTTCAAAGGGGCTTTGCCACAATCTAATGTTGATATGGGATCCTTCAAAATGGGTATTTAATCACTTTTCTAAATATATGTCATTAAAAAGTGAAGCCTGTGAGAGCTACAGCCTTCCTTACATGCCCTTAGTTTCCTGACTTTTTATATTAGATTTGACCAGGAGCTGACAGGAGCTGATCTGGCTGCACTTGTTTTTTTGCACTTCTTATCTAATGGCAGAGAACATGAATAAGCTTTTAAGGGACTGGGGAGAAAAGATCCTGTGTCTGCTGTATAGAGAATCCACTGGTTGTAATGTAATTATCTGAGTAAACATGCTGACGCTCCCTGCTTAGCCCTCCTACCTCCCCCCTGCATCAGTTTGTGAAAAAATGAAAGAAGCTGTGCTATTTGAGCTATATGTCGAATAGGTCAAGGTATTTTGTCCAACTAAAGTCAAAACAGGTGTTGGTGTGAATAATAAACCCCTTTTCAGTAGTGAAACTTCAGTGTCAGTCAATCTGACAGATTCACTATGGTTAAAGAGTCACTCTCCATGGTTAGGGTCTGTTCCTCAGATGGTATGGAATTCTTTGTTTCTACTTCTCTAAAAAACTACTACCAACTGGGTTGGAGTTTCCATATACACTCGTGCCTGTATTAGAATGGTCTCTGAAATGTCCAAGTTGGCCTCTTCTACCTGTATTCTTATATGCTCTACCTCTGTCAGGGCCCCTAGATGAAGTGGGGTATTCCTGAGCGCCAGTGTCTGTATCTGAGGAAGAAATGTCTGTCTCTCCTTTCTGATAGCTCCTTAATTCCATAAAACTGTATGCTCTATTTTAACAGAAATCCTGGAGGTCTCTCACAAATTGCTGAGGTTTTCACTCTTTTAGGTTGAATTGGAACCTCTCTATAATATTTTGAAGCTTCTCCTCTTTGGTTGTGAGTCCCGGATCTGCTTCAAATTTCAGAACAGATTCTATTTGTTCTCTTAATTTTTGACTAATTAATTCAGGATTTTTCCTTTAATCTTCTAGGACAATCTGCATGAATTCAGCTTTCCATGACTGTTCTTTCCCACTTGTCAAGAAGTTCCTTTGTATGGAGTCTCGTTAAAAAAATACCAAGTCCTCTAGGGACAATTGTTTGTTTAATATAGTTTTCAAAAAGTTGAGCCTCCCACCATGAAATAGCGTGTTATTTATAAAGTCTAGTGAGTAACTTAAATGAAAGTTTCATTGAAGGCATATAGATATTTTGTGTGAGTACTTTTTCAGAGTAGACTTCTTTAGCCACATTCCGTGCCTATCCTCAAACAAGAGTGTGTATGTTAAAAAACACATACTTAAAAACCACCTTTTGTATTAATATTTTTAGAACCCACCTGATAGTTAAAGACTAGCTGATAATAATTTCTGTGCTGCCATATTTGACTTTGTTTGAGAGTTTTGTATTTAGTATCCAAATAGTACTTGTTTTTTTCCCAAAATGAGCAATAAAACCCACTCCTCTAAAAAAAAACCTGAAAAAACAATGATGTCTTCGTGACTAGTTTGGTCCAAAATGGAAATAAAAACTAATACTTACTTAGCTGTTCCCCGCAGCTGTCGCTCCTCTGGACTTCCGAGTTCTCGTTTCGACACATAGGAGACTCTCTCGCTCAATTCACTTACAACAGAGCACAAGCCCCTCTAGCGTGTCGGGATGAGAACCAGGAACTTGAGAGGAGCAACTCACCAGGAGCTCAGGAGCAACAAGGGACAGCTAGATATGTATCAGTTTTTATTCTGCTTTGGACCATCCAGGCCCTAATGATAGATAGATAGATAGATAGATAGATAGATAGATAGATAGATAGATAGATAGATTTTTTTTTAATGGCCAACCCGTTTAAGTATGACCATGTTTATATTGCCTGAGAAACATGTTTCGTGACATGCCACTGCCGCTACTTGTATAGCAATCTATAATTGTGATTAAATAATACATGTTTAAGTATTGATCACTCCATGATATATACTTGGCATCTTCAGCAGTGAATAGCAGATTTGTTGAGTTGCTTTTAAACTTTCTAATTACACTGAATAGAGCCTTAAGAATTAAGCACTAATTAAAGACAACTTATGAAAGGACTGTATCCATGATGGATGATAAAGACTATGGATATTGATTATTCTGTGCCGGTGCATTTACACTTATAGCCTTCATTTAGACAGAGACATACTGCAACTGAAACATATTATGTGTATTTTAATTGCTAGTTGTCCATAGTTGACCCTGGAACATCATTGTGTTAATTGTCCGTGCTAGTGTTCAGTTGTATTACCTTTGCATCTTTGAGCATTCGTTTACTAGTAGTGAACTTACACAAAACTTTTAGGGTCCATATAAATTTGCATATTTCTCTAAATAGTATTATTATAATTGTTGTTGGAACTTATCCCTTTTTAAGATGACATTATCCAATTAATGTGTAGATTTAAAGGGATTTCAGATGCAGTGCTGTTCTGCTGCAGATTCCCAGCATTATTTCTATAAAAAAAAAAATGACTTGCAGATTTGTATGCTAGACTGTTGTAGGCATGCTCTGTCACATGCACAGAGCAGTGTGAATTGGGTGTGAATTTGTTGCTTTGGATTCTTTTGTAGACTATGCAAAAAAAACATGTTTTATTTAAATCCACAGTTGTAACAATACATTTAATTGTGGATTTATTGCTGACTATTTTCACATTTAATTTATTGGGGAAAATCCGGAACAGATTTGTATTCTTTCCCACAAAAAAAAGGCATTTCGTATTTTAAAAAAACCCTTCACCGCAGGTCAGAAAAATCTGTAGCATGTAAAAGAGACCTGTAAAATTCATCCCTAATCCGCAGTAGTTTTTTTCCACTCAAACTCACAAAAAATCCGTTTAAAAAATTTTTTTAATTTTTCAAAGTAACAGTAAGTAAAAAAAAAAAAATAATTTCTTATCATCACTAATAGCAAAGACAATTTGTAAAAATGTAATCTTCATATTATAAAAATAGTTTCTTGGCACAACACATTTTACATACTTTTTGAAACCCGGCTAAAAAGTGGGGGCTCCGGGAAATTGTTTTTTATATACCAGTTTTTTCTCTTACCAATTCAGTCAATATAAGTTTAGTTTATCAAGCCTTAGTGGCCCCTTAAACATGACAATGTCCATAGTCACCTCAGTTTAGCTGCTATGGGGGTTTTTACACACCCAGCATTGCTTACTCCCAACCATTTATGGACAAATAAAGTCTTTGAATATTTCCTGCATATATAGGTAGACATTTAATATTGTAGATACAAACAATAGAACTTTTGTAGGCCACCAATTGTGGCATATGTTAGCAAGTATATGATTCTTATTATTATGTATGAGTACATCCTATTGCCAGTAAGGAGTTTTGTAGCAGGATTGCCTAAATTGCAGGAAACTCTGCGCGTTAACAGCACTTAAAAGGGCCAGCGCCATCCCACACTTTTTAGCCCCATCTTTGTTTGGGGCTTCAAAATAAATGAAAAAACATGCCAGCACCATTCTCATCGACCGGGGGCCGGGGGCAAACCTCTGACCCCATTGGTTAACAGGGTGCTGTAGACCTTGTAAAGGGCTTCCTTGACCCCCATGTTTTCTTTTTTTGTGTTTCTCCCCAGGGGGAAAGTATAAACTGAAATCTATGTACCCCCAAATGCTTTGAAAAAAAACGATTGCCACCTAGTGGGTCTTTAAAGAAAAAAAGAAAAAAAAAAAAAATGTTTTAAAGTGTAAATTTTTTTTTTTTTTAAATTAAAAGTTCAAATTACCGCCCTTCTGCCGATTTACAAATAAAAAAAAGAAAAAAGTTCCCCATATTTGGGTTCACCACATCCTAAAAATCTATTTTTTTTAAAAATAAAAAACTTAATTTCCCGGGAATGAACATTAGAAAAGAAAAGATTCCAAACGCCAAAATTGTGTTTTTTTTGTCATTTCACGTCCCATAAAAATTAGCATAAATTTTATTTAAAAATTCCCATGTATTCCAAATTGCTTTAAAATAAAAAGTACCCTTCAGCCACCAAAAAATGCATCCGCACTCAGGTATGTAGGTGTACAAAAATATTTTTCACAGAAAAAAAACACCGCTGCACAAACTTTAAAAATAGAAAATGTTTGGAATTTTTTTTACGGTACCAAAACATAACAAAAAACATACATGTTTGGTATTGTAAAATACAGATAACATATCCTTTTTACTGAAGATTGAACGCCATAAAAGCAAAACATCCATAAACATGGCACAAGTAAGTTTTTTTCACATTTTTGCAGACTTAGATTTTTTTACGGTTTCCCATTATTTTTTTGGGAAAGAATAATCCATTAGAAAGTAACCCTTGTCCACAAAATAAAAGCATATACTTTATGAGGTGAAAAAATAAAAAAGTTTGGTTCGGGAAGGGTGGGGTGAAAAAAAGAAAGTGAAAAAAAATAGTCCTCGGCATTAAGGGTTGTTCCACGGAGATTTTTATTGGGTTACAAGGCTTTGTAGATCCATCTTGGGGGGCCCACAGAGCGGACCCCCAAAAAATTAAAAATTTGCGTAACTTTATCACTGCTCGCTGTTAGGAGGGGCGCAGCGGGGGTTCACATGGAGATCACGTGGTGTTTCAAAAGCGCCGCTGGGGGCCCTCTTGAAAAGAATTGACATGAGTTCTTTTTAATACAGACCCGGCGCCCCTTTGAAGCACGCAGCGGTGTCTCTCATGTGAACGCCCTGGTCTTCTAATACCGAGCATGATAAATAGGATGTGGATTGTGTAAATTCGTTATCGATTCGATAGTCATATCGGCAAATTTTCATACGATATCCGATAGTCATACAATTATCCCGATGCCCTTTAAATCTAGGGAGAGGAAAACACCTTCATTTTACACCCAAACAGGGCTGGAGAAGTGGAATTAACATCCCCAAATAAAAAAGGATACGTGCTACATTTTAGGCAAAAAAATTAGGCAAAGTAAAAAAAGTCACAGACTATTCACTTCCCTGTCCCGTACCAAGGCATGACCCTTAAACCTTCAGACCACAAATTAAAAATGACAGAAGCAGTTTTATTTGAACCTCATTTTTCTTTAACGGGGAAAAGACTAAACCCCGTCCTGGAAGGGACATAACCCTTAAACCTGTCTGACCCCCAGATTAAAAAAATGCCCCGGGAAAAAAGGGGTCTTTGAAAAAACCCCCTTTTGTTTAAATGGACTTTTTCTATACCTGCCCTGGGCCACGCTTGACCCCCAAAAACCTGCTGCCCCCCAGTTTTAAAAAATGGTGGGAAAAAAGGAGTCTTTAAACCCACCATTTTGGGTTGAACGGGACATTGACTTTGCCTGTTCTGTACCACAGCTTTGACCCAAAACCCTTTTTTAATACCCACAGATCAAAAAGGGGGTGCACTATGCTATTTTTTTTCATACTCTCTTTTTGTATTTTTTTGGGTTTAACTGACAAATTTTTTAAAAAAATTTTGGGGGGGGGGGAATTTATTTAAGTTTTACATTATTACCAAATTTTCCCTTTTTTCCCAAGTGTGATAAACTTTAAAATTTACACCCTCCCTGCATTTTTTAAAAGGTTTTTTTTTTACATGGGGTAGTTTGGTTTAAAATTCATTTGTACCCCCCAATAATAAAAAAAAAAATTTTTCCCCTAATCACCCCCAAAACATTTCCTTATTTGAGAAGAAAATTTGCTTTTCCGGGGTTCTAAAGGAGTGATTAAGCCAATAAATTCTTTGGGGTTTAAATTTTTCCTCCAAACCTTTCTTGGGTGTTGGGGACAGACTCCCCTGGAGTTTCAAATGATGCGCCCCCTAGGGGATCCAGCCCCAAAAAATTTTTTTAAGTTTTCCAAATTTTTGCAATTTGTTCCACCCCTGGACCCCTTTTTGACATTTAACCTCACAAAAATTATTTTTTTAAAAAATCTTATTTTTTAGGAAATTTGAAGTCTCCTTTTTTGGGCCCCTAAGGGTTTGAAAGCCATTTTGGCTGCCGCCAGAAAATTTTTAAACACGGAGGTCCAGCTCCCAGGGCCGGGACTTTACAGGGGGGTGCGGTGAGAGCCCAGGCTAGCTTTTTGTCATCTTTTAACCCAGGTTCAGCTGCCGGGGGCCGGAGTTTACATGGGTGCGGTGAGAAAAGGAAAGGGTTTGGGGGTTCCGTCACTTTTAAACACGGAAAAAATGCCCTTTTAAACGCAACGAAAACAGTCGGGGCGAACAGGTGCGGAAGGGCCCAAGTGTGAGGAAAGCCCTCCACCCTTTCCTCAGTACACAGTAAAGGCCCCCGGGTAGCCCCTTCCCCCTCCGAAATGAGTGCGGACAATTGAGCTTAAATTGGGAAATTTGTTGGGGGGTTGACGTCCTTTTCCACCCGGGTTCCTTTTTTTTGGCATTTTTTATTTTCTTTTTTTACTCAATGTGTTTGGGGAAAAATTGCCCTCTGTTTTTTTTTCCCCTCTGTTTTTGGCTCCAACTCCATGCCCCTCTGAAAAACCTCCCATCTGGTAAAGTCTTCCTGTACCTTCCCCTTTGTAAAAGTTAAAGGAAGGAAAATTACTTTGTCCCCCATTTTTTTTGGGCTACCATGCATTTTTTTAGTATTTAATTCGGGAAAAAAAACCCCAATTTTAAAATAGGATTGGAAATCCACCATGCCCTTTTTTTCTCTTTTTTTTTAATTGTATTAAAGGGGTTTTTGTCATCACTCCCCCATGGATTTGCTACTATTTTTAAAGGATTTCCCAAAAAACCCAAGTCATTTTTGGCAATATTCCCCCAATTAAAAAAGGTCCCTTACCTTTTTTTCCTGTTATTTAAAAGCACCCATCCCCCATAAAATTCAAACAGGGAACCCTTCAAAACTTTTTTCACAATTGTGAAGAACAAATTTTTGGGTTAAAAAACCCACATTTTTTTTACAAAGGACCTGTATGTCACACAAACCAAGCCCCCCAAAAAATTCAAAACAGGGACCCTTTGGGCCCCTTTTTGCCCAATTTGTGAAAAAACAAATTTTCCTTTTAAAAATTTCAACATTTTTTTAAAACCCTTAGGCCCTTTTTAGTATAGCGGGGCATTTCACAGCAGCAAAACCCAAAAAAATAAAAATGACTTTTTTCAGCCCCGGGTTAAAAATTGTGAGGGAAAAATTTTCCCGTTTCCCAAAATTTTAAGTAAAAGGGTGGTTTTTTGAAAAAAACTGGGCCGAAACCCAACGTGAAATTTAACCCTATTTAAAAGTTAAAAGGGATAAAAAAGGGGTTGGGTTTTTGCAAAAAAGGGAAATACACCAAAAATTACAAAAAAAATTTCTTTTATTAAAATTTTCAAGTAAAATTTGGCTTTTTTTAAACCCAAAACGGGGCTGCCCCCAAATGGAAAAACACCCCTTTTAAAAAATTTATACGGATAAGAAAAGGTGGGTTTTGCACCAAAAGAAAATAACCTGCTTTTACAAAAAAATTTTCTGTATCCTTAATGAAAGTACAAGTTGGCTCTTTGTAACAAAACTGTTGCTGCGCCCAAAAGTGAAAAACAGCTATTTAAAATGTAAACGGTAAGAAAAGGTGGTGTTTGCACCAATGAATACACTCTACCATTACCTACAGAAAAATTTCTGTATCCTAAATGTAAGTATATACATCTCAGCTGCTCTTCACAAAAACAGGGCTGCGCCCAAAGTGAAAAACATCTATTTAACAGTATATACTGATAAGTAAAGGTGGGGCTTTGCACCATGAAATAGCACCTGCAGTTACTCTAGAAAATTATCTGTATCCTAATGTAAGTAGCACTGGAGCTCTGAACAAACTGGCTGCTCCAAAGTGAAAAACAGCTATTTTAGAAGTTATACAGATAAGAAAATGGTGTTTTTTGCACCAATGAAATTACACCTGCAGTTACTAGAAAATTTCGGTATCCTAATGTAAGTACACAGCTGGCTCTTTGAACAAAACTGGGCTGCGCCAAAGTGAAAAACAGCTATTTAAAGTATATGCAGCGAATAAGAAAAGGTGGGCTTTGCACCAAGAAATACACCTGCAGTTACTAAAAAAATTTCTGGTATCTAATGTAAGTAACAAGTGGCTCTTTGAACAAAACGTGCCTGCGCCAAAGTGAAAAGACTGCTAAATTAAAAGTTAAACTGGATAAGAAAAGGTGGGTTTGCACCAATGAAATACACCGCAGTACTAGAAAATTTCTGAGTATCCTAATTAATATAAGCTGGCGCTCTTCAAACAACACATGGGCTGCGCCAACAGTGAAAACATCTATTTAAAAGTTATACGATAAGAAAAAGGTGGTTTTGCCCATGAAATACACCTGCAGTTACTAGAAAATTCTGTATCCAGAATGCGTACAGTAGAAAGCTGCATCTCTGGAACAAAACTGGGCTGCGCCAAAGTTTGAAAAACAGCTAGTTAGAAGTTATATCAGATAAGAAAAGGTGGTGATTTTTGCACCAATGAAATACACTGTTCAGTTACTAGAAAATTATCGTATCCGCTACATCATGTAAGTACAAGCGGCTCTTGAACAAAACTGGGCTGCGCAAAGGAAAAAAGAGCTATTTTAAAAGTATATACTGATAAGAAAAAGGTGGGCTTTGCACCATGAAATAACACCTGCAGTTACTAGATTAAATTTCTGTAATCCTAATGTAAAGTACAAGCTGGCTCTATGAACAAAACTGGGCTGCACAAAATAAAAGGTACAATTTCACCTCATGTAGCGAGTTGTGCTGGCCAATAAATGTGTGCTGGCTTTAAAAAATGCCATTTCAATAGCATTCAAGGAAGAGTCAGAGGCTGCTACAATATACACCTCCTTTCAAAAGCCTGTGCCTGTCTGTCTGTGTCGCGCCGGCTAAACCTCCTCCTTCCACCGAGAAACTGTAACAGCGCTAGATACTTCTTTAAAAGTCTCTGTCTAACTAACTAAAAACTGAAATTCTCTAATCTAACTATATTCAAATGTTCACCTGCTGAAAGCATAGTTTGCAGAGGGCTGGACATGGGTAGGCAGAGGTATAGTCGATCGCCTAGGGCACCTAACCTCTGCCTATCCCAAAGGGGCCAGTCGAGAGGCACCGAACATCTGCCGGGGGCCCCCCCCCCCCCTCCAGCCGCTGCCCGAATAGTGGCCTGAAGACACCACGGCTCTCTTTGAGCGCTTCTGCGGAGCAGAGAGCGAGCGCTCCTCTGCCCCGCAGACCGTGTCGGAACCCAGCTAAAGCGCACCGGATCTGATCTGCAGGAACTCCGAGTAAGCCGCAGGGCCGGACACAGCGGGGCCGCCCGGGTCCCATAGCGCTGGAGGACCCAGCCGCTGCCCTCCACCGCGGGCAGCTGCTAGCAGCGTCGTCGCGATGAAGTGGATGTCATCGGCGACGCTGCTCCCCTACAGACGCACAGCGCCGTCTTAGTCCTTGCGCCCGAAGGAAGCAGCCGGAGAGCGCGCGCCCAGAAAACCGAAAGGACGCGTGCCGGGAGAAGGCAGGTAAGGGTGGAAGTTATAAATGTTATTTTGCTACCTGTAGGCCACCATAAATCGCCTGCCTGAGCCCCTATACGCCTCTGTGGCCCCCATATGCCGTGCCTGGTGCCCATACGCCTGCCTAGAGCCCATACCCTGCCTAGAGCCCCTATACGCCTGCTCGAAAAAGAGGCCCCTATACGGCCTGCCGTTGTGGCCCCATACGCCTGCCTTGAGCCCCACTCCATACGCCTAGCCTGAGCCCCCCATACGCGCCCTGACAGCCCCCATCACGCCCGCTTGTGGCCCCCATACACGCTATCCTGTCGCCCCCCCCCCGGGTGGGGGGGGTGGGGGGGGGAGGGGGGGGGGCGGGGGCGAGGCACAATACACTGCCTGAGTGAGGCCCCATAACCTGCCTGGTAGCCCCCATACACCTAGCCTGAGCCCCATAGCCTCCTTGCCTGTGCCCCATATGCCTGCCCTGAGCCCCCATACGCCTGCCTGTGACCCCTACAAGGCCATGCCTGTGGCGCCCAACATCCTGCCTGAGCACCCCATAGGAGCGCCTGCCTAGCGGCCCCTACGCCTGGCCTGTGCCCACGATACGCTAGTCTGTGGCCCCCATATGCCTGCTGAGCCGCCATATGCCTGCCTGGAGCCCCCATACTGCCTGCCCGGTGGCCCTCATTCAATGGGGGAAAACTCAACGCTACCTGAGCCCCCATACGCTGCCTGTGGCCCTATGCCGGCCTCGACTGAAGCCCTATTACACCTGCCTGAGCCCCTAATACGGCTGCTTGAGCGGACCCCTATAATCGCCTGCCTGAGAGCCCCCATAGTCCTGCCTGTGGCCCCTATCTATATAACTGCCTGAGCCCCATAGTCTACTATACTGCCTGTGTGCCATAGTAACTTCCTGAGCCCATATAGCTATATACCTGCCTCGAGACTGCCCCTATATACCTGCCTGAGAGTGCTCCCTATATCAATATACCGATGCCTGAAGTGCCCGAGATTATCTATATACCCTGTCCTGAGAGTGACCCTATGTCTAAACAATACCATGCCTGAGGGTGACCCCATGTCTATACACCTCGCCGACGAGTGACCCTATATCTATAAACCCTGTGCCTTAGAAGTGACCAATACTATATACCATGCCTATTCTAAGGAGGACAATTATACATAAGAACCTGCACTGACTGAGAGGGCATAGTCTATATACCTTGTCTATCTGGGACTTAGATACCAATAAGTAGAGGAGTTACTGCGGAACAATGTGAGGATTCTAAGATATTTCTGTCCAAGTTCTGCATGAATGAGTCATGGCCGGGAGCTATCAGCGAGAATGTGTGAACTCAGAATGGAGAAGAAAGAGGGAACGTGAACGACACTGATCAGAAAAACGTCTCCGTGAGTCACAAATGTACTGCAATGTGTTAAACACTTATAAGTCCTGACAGGCGTACTACATAAAAAAAAAAAAAACAAACTATATCTGGTCTACCGACATATGGTTCCTGTATTGCGTGTATATGTAAATCAAGTCCTGTGTACAGCTGAAGTATACACATGTGGGCGGGTCGCGTTTGGCGGATCCTGGCAGATTATTTATCCATAAGTAGTAATAGTTTATGTCTTGGTTATGTAGGAGTGTTTTAAAACAATCATTCGTACTGTGTAATTTGAGCTTCCATGTAATCGTGAATTATTTAGGGACTTTTATTTAAGGGGATACACTGTCATATGGAGGGGAGCGGTTTATGAAAAAGCAAATTGCCATTGTGCAGTGGACTGCTGAGAGATGGTGGCAGAGCTAATGGGGAAAATGCAGAAAATTAGTGACAGGACCTGGGCGCAGGGGGTGAGAGGAATTAGTGTGGGGGGGCTCTTTTTTGGGAGCGATGGGGGGCCATTGGCTATAACTTTAGCCTCTAGTAGTACCAAAATAGCCTTGTCCCGGCCCTGCATAGTTTGCTCTGTCATGAATAAATGATAAAACTGTGGTCTCTGAGCTGAGTGCTTTATTTGAGAGAGAACCACTAGCACACGACTTCTGCTCCTCTCTGCAAGTCACTGAAACACGATGCAAGAACAGAAACACTGTTCAAATGGCAAAAAGAGTTTCATGTGAATCTTTTCCAGCCATGACTAACCATACACATCACAGTCATGACGGTCGCACACACCATCTCACCCTGCTCTATGCTCACAAGCTGATTTACTGCTGCCAAAATGACAGGAAGCGCCCGACAATGGCGCGATAGATAATAGATTATCTGCAGATACTGACCTAAAATATCGCAGTGATTGGAAATTTCCGATCGACCAAAAAAATCGGCGTTTTAAAACTTTGTCGATTATAATCGCTATCCCTAGTGAAAACGTCATTGTAATTGTTAGACCCAATTTTGGGGTCCGCTAGTCGGGTCCCCAAGGGGATCTACAAAGCACTTGTAACACGGAGTGAAAACTGTGCGTGAACAAGCCCTAAGGGGTTAATAATAATAATAATAGTAGTAAGATACCAGTGTGTTGGGTATTTAGGGGGTTTCTTTTAAAATAACTGTAATTGTAAGGAATCATGTACAAGGACACATTTTGGCTTGTATTTTGACTCTAACATTTTTTCTTTTAAAGGAGTATTCCTATTGATTAGAGGTTAACATGTAGGCAAAGGTAAATAAAGACAATGTAACGGTGCGGCGCCGATGGACGTACACCGAAGCGCCGACCCAGACATGGGGGTTGGGGGATCCTCGTGATCACGCAGGCGAGGTGGTAGGGGAGGAACCACCCCAGGGAGGGGGTTTAAGGGGCCCTGGCTTCCCCAGAGCCCGCCGCAAAGGGGGAAAGGATTTGGGGGGGGCCCCCAGGTCACCCCCCCTGGCGTGGCTACCTCGGGGGGCAGCCGGGGTGCAGGACAGGAACCGGGAACTTGGAGAACATAAGAAAGGGCGGGTTTAGAACGCACTCAGAAACCAAAGGATACGGGGAGGGATAAGTACCCATACACCACAGGTAGGGCAGGAATGGAGGGGGAACACAGGGGACAGACCAGGAACACGGCAGGAAAATCGGGAAGGAGAGCACATAAGGACAGGAACAAGCAGACAACGGAGACAACAGACAGATGGCCAGGAGCCAGATGGGGAAGCAGCAATGGACCAGCAATAGGGGTTAAAGCTCAAAAAGCAGACATGAGAAGCTGGAGGGCTCAAGATGGAGACAGCGAGACCCGTAGATGCAATGAAAAAGAACCCAGAGTAAGGCAGCAACTTTCCCCTTTTGCTAGGGTCAGGGTGAAGGGGGAAGTTGCACGGGCAGGACACGAAAAAAGGCAGGAAACTGCCGCGCGGGCCCCCAGAAGGTGCAGAGCACAGCGGACCCGGAAGCAACAAGACTGGGGGCAGGACAGGTAAGTACATAAACAGAACACAGGCTGCTGGGGGCCCCTGCACAGGGAAGCCCCAGCAGAGACTGGGAAAGGCACGGACAGGCCCACGGTCCAAGGAAGGACCGCGGCGAACCCTGACAGACAATCACCAAATGTGTTTCTTTTGCTTTATTAAAGAGTTTTTAGCGTTTTATCCTGTTTGTTTACCAAATTTTCCCAGGGGTTACTGTCCACTTCTGGCGATGGTGACATCACTTCTTGTTGTGTCTTACCAGTAGCATAGGAGCTTCTGTATCTTTCCTACTGACAAATTTTAACATTTTATAGCCTTCTGTCCTGCTGTTAAAACCCTTTCACCACCAATGTCCCTCTAACAAGCTCAGTCACTGCTGTAATACTGCCCACAGCCTGAACAGGAAGTGGGAACCTGAAGCTGGATATAAAGCGCAGGCTCTGTGAAACAGACAGGAAAACCACTTTACTTCTGCATAAATCTGTCTCTATGAATACAGCTCTTCCATGTATGTGACTTGTCAAAAACATGGACAGTTTTGTTTTTTTAAACTATAGCACAATGATGTGCATTCATTTTGTTTTGCTGGAATTTTGGGCGACATGTATGATCTGGTTTTTCACCCTTTTCTGGCGTAAAATGCACCTAAGTGAGCCGGCTATGATGTCTAATGCACCTAATGAATGTGTTAGGCACATGGTTCATAAGACTTGACACTTTCTAAGGTGCCTAACATGAGGGGGTGTTCTGGGGGCATGTTGCACCACACTCGTAATATTAGACACATATGTGAAAACTAGGTGCATTACTGCTCCTACAGGCAGACCTATTTCAATGTGGTCTGCTTGAGCTTGAGGAGTCAAAGTGGAGCTGGATTTGCTGTTAGGGAAAAAAATGTCCCTTATTTCTCAACTTACACCAGTACATTAATAAAGAGTAATTTCTGATAATTATCAAACTACATGAAATTAAATTATTTAAATTTAATAAAAAATTGTATATAAAATTAATATAAAATATATAATATCCCTAAAATATAGAAATATCTCCTATAAAATGCATTTAAATTTAACAGAATCTAAAACTAGTTTTACATTAAACAACTTAGTGATGTTGTTGTTCAGATTTTACAATTTTAAATTTTTACTACATTTAATTTTGAAATGTATTTTTGCTGCTCTCACCCTTTATTCTACATACAGCAAGAGCCAGCACGCACACCACAGGTCTGGCTGGAACCTGTGTTCCACCAAGCAAGATCAGTACCATAGTTTCTATTCACTAACATGCTATTCTAAAGACGTTTCTTTTATTTCCAGCTTATCTATAACCTTTATACATGTTTGGCGCATTACTAATGTGCCAAAGCTTCGTTATGCGCCAAACACACAGGCAGCACGATGAACTTTAGACACCATTTTTAAACGCACAAAAACCACTTCCATACAGTCAGGCGCATTATACACTGAATACGAGATGCAATAATTCACTTTGAAGCACCTTCCTTCATACGTCTCCCAAAATTCAGTGCATTACACTCTATGCACCAAAATTTTTCATATTGTCGTATTCTACACTCTTCTATATCTATTTAGAACTGGGGTGTTGGCGGCAAGTAAAAACGTCGCCCTTAATGTGTAACAAAAAATAAAGATGTTATTGATTATTCAATAACGGACTATTACTACATTGTATTGTGTCCGACTGTAGGAAACTCATGGTGAGTAATTTGATTTTGCCGCTTTTCCAGATGATAGGATAAATATAACACTGTATCGACTGTATCGATCTTTTGACGGCTGGCGGTACAGGTCGTCAGTCTGCAGCAACACCAAAAAACGTCACTGCAGACAGAGGGGTTTTGTGGCTCCCACCACTACAACTGTGCTAGGAAGAGAGCTGTGGTTAACAGCTCCATTCCTAGAGCAGTCTCTGTTAAGGTTAGGGACTGGAGGAAACCTCTGATCCCCCACATTTAACCCTTTGATTGTCACGGTCCGTGACCGCAGCATAATCAAAGGGCATTCCTCTGCTTCATCGGGTCACCGGAACTCCTGGTGACCCAATGGAGTTTGGGGAATGTCTGTACAGTCAGCCCTGGGAACCTAACATAGCCCTAGGGCTGTCTGTATAGCAAGCCTGCAGTCAGGGCACACTGTGTTCTGCCCTCACTGCTGCCAGTAAGATACTGACACCAACTCTACTGTATTACCATACAGAAATATGCTAATACATTACTAAATTAAAAAAAAAAAGTGTTATATAGTTATCCATTAATGGGTTTCAACAAAAAAAATAAAAAAATATAAAAAGTGTAGAAAAATATAAAATAAATAATAAAATAAAACTAAATATTTAATAAAAAAGTGTTTGTGTATTCATTACACAATAAAAAAGAAACCTGCACATGTTAGGTATCTACATGACTGTAATAACCTGTTAGATTAATTCTACAGGTTATTTAGTGTGAAATGTGAATGGTGTAAAAAATAAATAAATGCATAAAAGCACTTTTTTATATTCAAGCTGCAATTTTTTTTAAATTCCGCAGTAATTTATTTGTAAACTTAAACCCTGCCCCCCAAAAATACAACTTCTCCCACATAAAGCAAGTCCTCTTACAACTGCGTCAGTAAAAAATAAAAAAAGTTATGACTGTTGAAATGCAGGTAGGGAAAAACTGAAAAATATTGCCTGCCATTAAGGCCTTTTCAGGCCTGGTGCTTAAAGGGGTTGTCTCACTACATGGATTCATCTTACCTTAGTCCTTTTTACTTGGTTTCACTTCAAATTCAGGAGCGTGTTAACTGGCTTCCACTAGGCTAAAGTAAAAGCCAGGTCTATTGCTATAGCAACCAGAGCTGGCAGCCAATCAGGACAGATCAAACAGGTCTGTAGCTATAGCGACCTAAGGAGCTGATGCAGCCCATACAAGAGGGATATCTCAGAATAGGTAGGTCATTGCAATATGTGTCCATTAGCAAAGTGATTTGTTTTTGCAAGATCTTTAACATAAAAAACAATCCATGTAGTGAGAAAACCCCTTTAAGGGTTAATGTGTAGAAGTAAATAAAGGAAAAGACAAATACTATTTTTTTTATTAACAAACAAATAAATAAATTTGCTGGTCCAGGTGATCATTTAAATGTCAGAACCCATTCAGTACTATTCTACATCCAAAATTATTTATATAACATAGAAACTGGTGGATAGTTTTTTATACTGTGTTAAATTGTTCGTGTTTTATAACATCTTGTTATTTTATTTTACTAAACCCATCATAAAAGGTAAATTCAAGGCGTAAAGTCTGTATAGAAGAGAGATACAAGTTAATTTTTCACTTAGTTGCCCAGAAAACTCATTCTTTTTGCCTCATTATAAGCCTATCCCTTCTGCTGGCCCCATGCAGAGTTTGTGCCTGAGTCTCCTTAGGCCAGAATAGTACAGTAGGTGTAGACCTAATATATTCAGTCTTGGCCTGGAGCTGCGTTAGAGATTATAATGCACTGTAACAGCAAGAAACAGTGGTTTGATGTGAAGAGATAGGATTTACAAGGTTCTCTTTGTACTGTGCAGCACAATGAAGCACAGGATGAGATGTAATAGCGCTTACTAATGAAACTCACATATGAGTAAACATGACAAACGTAAAAAAGCAATTTAATCACAAGCTCCGTAGTCATAGTATATCAAGCAGCACCTGAGGCACAACACGTATACCTTCCCTATTACCAAGACAAAGAGTGACAAAAAAAACCTTCTCTCTAGTGTACAAGGCCTAATAAATAATATATTACCAATACGGAGGAACTGTCCACAAGTAGAAAAGAGAATATACTTCAGTTTAATGAGTTGACTTTTTTCCTATGCTTTCTTCATAACTAACACTGGTAGGATGGGGTTGGGCATACACAGAGCAATTGTGTAATGTATTCTTGTGTAGTCAATTGCCTTACATATAAAAAGCCTGTAGCAGCAGTGCATGAAAGCTGCACAGTTCTTTAACACTGAGTTGTATGGCCTCTGTGATGCTGTACAGGCTCTGTGGTATATCATAGGGACACATCGGCCAACATTTAGGGTTTGTTCACTCAGGGTAATTTCGGCGCGCGTTTCGCCACGTATTTGCGCTCTAATATGGGCGAGATGCGCGCCGAAATTACAGTAATCCATAGCTCTCATAGAGAACTATGGATTACGCCTCCTCTCCCCGCTCGTACAATACTATCTTATTGTACGTGTGGGTGGATAAGTGACATGTCAATTACTTGTGGCGAATACGCGCCGCTAGTAATGAATATTAATGGGTCCAGCGGGTGCCCCCCCCCCGCCCCCCCGCCGTGGGAGTACACCGCCAGCGTGGCTCCCGAAAGAACTGATGTTTCTCGGGTGTAATGTAGTGCTGCAGTACATAGTGGGAACATACCCTTACTATTGCTGTCCAAAGGACAGTGTAAACTTAGACAAGTAAAAATTTGCCAGACTTATAATTTTGGCACATCTTTAGGCTTGCTGGCTTTTTGCCACATTTTACAACACTTTTTATGTACAACCACAGTAGTAAATGTGAGCCATTGTTTCTAGGTGAGAACACCTTCACTTGTATAAAGTGCAACATTTTTGGATCTTTCTGGTGTTCAAAGATAAAAATCTTTGTATGCCTCTGTTGATGTAACGCCTCAATATAGAACAGAGGTCATATGAGTCCTAAACTGCAGTCGATAGCAATAAGAAAGGGAAAAATTAGCAAAAGGGGTTTCAAAGGATCTAGACATTGTTTGGGATGGTTTCATATGAGCCTTATACAGACTGTGGACTGTGTATGATAACTTGTAGTCAAACAACAGCTCCCTTGATCTGTTTAGCAGCACAGGATCTTCCACAGATCACTTCTTCTCACAAGTGCGGAAAACCAAGCAAAAAAAAGGGGGGAACTGCAAGATGATTTTAAAAAAAAATGTAAAACTTTATTCCATATCAAAAAATAAAGTACTATGGTGGCAGGAAAGGAAAGTGCTTACCATTTCAACCCCAAAAAAAGTTCTTTGTATAGCACATAATGAACAAAGCATTTGCTATGGATATGTAGTTTACAACTCAAAGCAATTAAGAAATACCAAAGTTGTCACCTGCACCAGAGTCAAGTGCTCACCTGAAAAGGGCCCGCCAGAGTGGCTTCCTTTTTCAATTCTTCGGGAATAACCAATGACAAGGTGAGTCCACAAACATGGCAAGCTTGCTGACACACCTCTCAAAAAAAATATATCAAAAATTAACCCCCTCCTTTTTATGGCGACAAAATGGGAAGGAAATTATAACACCCCAACGCGATGTACAAGAGAAAAATCCCGCATGCTTACCCGGGGTTTAAACATAAAAAAAAAATATATTAATAGTGGGAAAAACATGGTTTGAAAATAAAGGGGGCGCACAGGCAGCATATGTATAGGGAGACAATGAATAAAGAAAAAATAATATGTTAAACCCTAAAAACATGGACAAAACCCGCAAACACTTTTAAAGAGCAAAATTACTAGTAAGGAACATTTTTTCATTGCACATTTTTTTAAACCCTTTTGGCCCCCCAGTATTGAGAGTCATTATCCCGAATTTCCCCCTGTCCATTAGCATTTTTCTATAATCTCATCCTTAAGGAAAACGAAACCCCATTTTTATGCCCTAAAAAAGGGAAAGCTATTGAAATTTCCTCATGGTTTGTCTATAGAGTGCTTGCAGCTTGAGTGTTTTTGTTCCCCCGAGACTAAAAAATATTGTTTAAAAGAATCAGCGACTTTTGCATTGCAATCCTCGCAAAAACAACCTGAGCTTTTTCTCCCTGGGGAAATTTGTTTCTTCAATAATGCAGACACACGAGGAACAAAACACTTTTATACATCCTAACAGAAATATGAACCCATATAGATAGGAAAAACAACAGCAAAAAAAATTCATGAAAGGACACTAGAAAAAACAAGGGCGCTTTTGATTGGCTCCCTGGCACCTCTGTGTTTATCCCCCCCGAGCTGTTAAAATCGATATTGAAACCAATGTCTGCGGCTCTAAAAATACATCTCCCCAAGCAATAGGGAAGAATCGGGGGCAATTACTGGCTTTTTAAAAGGGGCTTTTTCCCAAAGAGGTTAAATTCACCCCCCTCACGGGTTTTAAAAGTCCTTAAGTTTGTTATTTGGAAAAAAAAGGCGTTCGGGTTTCCTCAGATCAAATTGCAACCCCCGCCCCTTATGACGTAAACATCTTTTAGTGTAAACAAAAGGGTTTTTAAAACCTTTGTCTGTATAAGCTGCTTGTGTAGTGCAGGGGCTTGGGTTATCACCCTGCAAAGACAGAGGTTGGGAGTTCAACCCCCACCATATTTTTTTTTTCTTTTTTAAAATTGTAAAACATTGAAAAAGATAAGAAAAATAAAGTTTTGAACATCTAAAAATTTTTAATTTAAAAATACCAAACAAAGCTCCCCTATATAGTGTCCCCTCCTCACCCCCAGTCACAACCCAGAAATTCCAAAATAAGTGTAACAATGCTTTATTCTGGGAGATTGAAATGAAATAGGGGAGGTAAAGTAAAAGTTAAAATAAATCATTATAGAGATTGGGCATAATAATTTTTGGGCCCTACATATTTTAAATTTAGGGTGGGAAAAAAAAAAATATCTTGAGGGACTAGAACTCCAAACCCCTTCCTTGTAAAACCAACCCCTTTAAACCCCTACCCCCTCCCAGGCCAAACAGTTACAGGTTGAAACAGGGTCTTCTTCAAAAGCTGGGTTTGCTTCCCCCCAAATTTTTACTTAATTCAAATTACGCCCCAAACAGAGGTCTTTTCTTGAAGCTGACATTTGTCCTTGTAGTTGATTTAAAAGGGTTTTGGCCTGGGGTTTTTCAGTACAATTTGGGTGAACACCATAGAAGTGAAAGCTGCTGGCTTTCCCGTGTAAAAATTTTGTGATAAGAATATAACAGGGGCTTGTTGAGTTTGTGGGCCCGAAAGGGTGCAGGGCAAAAGCAGGGAGGAAAGGGTACAGAGTGTTAAATCCAGACAACCCTTTTTCATCCCCTGTTTATTTAAAAATTTTTGATGTCACAGGTCTTCAGGGGAGGGAGACACGCCCCTGGGAAAGGGAGGCAACCCCGCTGAAGGGGGACACGCCCCCGGTTTCAAAATCATTGAGAAAATTAAACTGAACAGGTCCGAAAGGGTCCAAATGATAACACCCCCTTTAAGCCTAAAAACCCCCCCTGAAATGTAATTTTGATTTTTTTTGGGTAACCCTCAAATAATTTTCCAAGGACTCACCCTACAAAAACCCCTTTGGGATAACCCCCAAAAATATAACAAATAATGAGATTGAAAGTAGAGAAGTCCACAATTAGTTAAGTAGGCTGGATTTTATGGAACAGGTCTCTTTGCGGGCACTAAATGAGTTAAACCAAAATTTTTTATCTTAGCAATTTTTTCAAGGGTTTAAAAATATGAAGCATTTTTCAAATAGGAAATGCTGCTTTTTATCCAAAAACAAAAGCAAAGGGAGGGTATTAAAAAAGCCAGGGGGTAATTAAACAAAAACTTGAAAATTGCAATGGGTTCCCACCCAAACCCCATTTTGATTTTAAAGGCCCTTCATTGCAACACACGACACTATGATAACAACAAAAAACCCAAAAACCTTCATTGGGCCTTATGGGAGATAAGGGGGGTGGGCCCTTGGGTTTTGTAGACAAACATTCTACCAAAAAAACAACTGGGTTAACCGTTTAAAGGGAAATCAAATATTTCCTCAGGGGCAGGAATGGAATCCAACTACTAAGTTTCAAAAAATTTAAATGCCCGTTTTAATTGAAGAGGTGAGGCCCTTTTGGGGATTGGGAAAAAATGGGGAAAAAGTTTCCTGCGTAAAAAGAAAAACCCCCCTTTTGTGGACCATTTTATGTGGAATTTTCCAAAAAATACACAATAATTCCCAGGGTTTCCCCCCAAGGGGGCCAAAAAGGTTTTGGAGTGGGGGTTGCTTTTTTGGGAAAAAAGGGGGAAGGCAATCTACAAATTTGGGACCTCCAGGGTTTAAAAAGGGTCCGGCTACCTCCCGAAAACACAAAAGAAAATTTTTGGTTAATTTTCAAAATGAAAAATTGGGATGTTAAATTTTTCCTTTGGGGGGGGGTTTTTAAACATTCTATTTTTAGTAGTCCTAAAAAGTATAGCTAACGATCCTTAATTTTTATTTCCCAAATATAGTTCTTTTTCTGCGGACCACACAAATTATATTTTGGATGTTGCAAATTTTTGGATTGCACACAACTTCTTTGCATATGATGGTAGCTTTTAATTGAACGTCATAGGTGTTCCAATAAGAGAAAAGTATTCCCCTTCTCTGGCCAATTTAGTAATGGCGTGGTAAGAGGAGTTATACATCTGTTGTCCAGAAACCCCTTTTATGATCAGGTGGCCTGGTATGATAGATACATAGATGATCTCCAGCTCCTTTGGAGGAGGGATGTATCTGCCATACCAGGTTTTATTGATTATTTAAACAATAACCCTTTCAATCTAAGGTGGTTAATCATAATGAGGTTGTTATAATGGGTGACTTCAACTACCCAGACATAAATTGGGAAACTGGAACCTGTGGCTCTCATAAAGAAAATGGCTTTTAGTCAATAACTAAAGATAACCTTTCTCAACTGGTGCAGGAGCCAACTAAAGGATAGGCCCATTTTGGCTTAATATTGACTAATAGACCTGACAGAGTAACTAAGGTTCAGGTTGGGGGGCACCTAAGAAATAATGCCGTCAATATAATAAATTTCTTCAAAAGAGTATTTTGTCGAGGAGCCACAAAAACACTGAATTTCATGAAGGCTAATTCTAATATGATTGTCTGCATTGACTGGGACAATGTCTTTAAAAATAAAGGAACATATAATAAATGGGAGATCTTTAAAAACCTCGCAAATGCCCCCTATTAGAGGTACATACCTTGTGGAAATTTGATTAAAAAAGGGAAAAAATTTATTGGTGGATCAACAGGGGATGAAAAAGGAGGGAATAAAAAAAAAAAAAAGGAAAGCTTTTTCAGCTATTTAAAAACAGGGAGGGCGGGTGAAGAGGTACTAAAAAGGGGGAAAAAAACTAAAAAATGTAAAAAATTAAGAAAAAAATACAGAAAAGCTAAAAAAAAAACGGCAGTTTGCCAAAAAGAGAAAAAAATTTAATTTTCCCAAAAATATTTTTTTTAACTTAAAAGTAGTAAAAAAGTTTTAAAAATGAAAACTTGTCCCTTTAAAAAGTAGTGGGAGGGGGTATTGTAGAGGGTGTGGGGAAAAAAAAATAACCTACAAAACCATTTTTTCCCCCCACTGTTTTTTACCGAAAAAAAATAAAACCTTTTCCGTTGAGGGGCAGAGGGATGAGAAAAACTTTCCCTTTAAAATTTTCCCTTGTCAAAACCTGGGAAAAGAAGTGCGGCTACCTCAAGAAGAAAAAAAAATAGAAAAAAATCACCAGGCCTAATGGTATAAAAAATTTGTGCCCCAAAGGGGGAAACAAAAGTATTGTGAGGAAAGGGCCCCTATTCTTAATTCACCCCCGGCTGATAGTAAGGGGAAATGTCCCAAAGGTTTGGTAAAAATTACGTTTCCTGCATTAAAATTTTTGTCCCCCTAAAACAATTCTCAAAAGGTAAATTCTTTTGGGTTTGGAAAATTCCAAAAATTTAAAGGGGAAATTGGGCAAGATTCAGAAAAAACCTGGCAAATTTTTAAGGGGCAAAAGAAATTAAAAAGGGGGAACCCTAAAACATGGGAAGGTACCCACAAAGGGGGTTCTTAGACCGAATTAAAGCCCCAAGGGTAGCTCCCCCCCCACGGAAAAATTATTGATTAAAAATAAACCCCTATTTTTTTTTCCCATTTTCCAAAAAAAAGGTTCCAAATTTTCTTTTTCCCAGGGTTTTGGGTTAAACCAATTCCCAATCAGTGAAATAAAAAATAAATAAAGTTTTTTAACAATTTAAAAGGGAAAAGGGTTTTTAAACCATTTTTTTTGGGAAAATTTTTTGGTTTTACAAAAATTTTGGGGTTTTTTTAAAAAAAAAAACTTTTTAAAAACCCAAAAACTTATTTTTTTTGTATAACAAAAAAAGGGGAAAAACTTTTGGGGGGGTTTTCCCCTTTTGGTAAAGTACCCCCCTTTGTTTTGGGGCCAAAATTTTGGGGAAATTAACCAAAACACGGTTTTTTTGGGGTTGAAAAAATAAAAATCCCCTTTTTTAAACGAAAAAAAATTAATTTTTTTTGTAGCCAATTACGAAATTAAATTTCCCAATTTTTTAAATTTTGTTGGGGGGAAAAATCCCATTGGAAAATAAAACCCTTAGTTTTTGGCCAATTTTAAACCAAATTTCACCCGGGGGTTTAAAATTTTTTCTTGTGCTACAAAAAAAAACCTTAGTTTTTTTTAAAAATATTATTTTTTTTTTGGTAGCCCTTTTTAAAAAAATTTTTAAATTAAAAATTTTTCCTTTTGGTGGGGGGTTCCCTTGGTAATACCTCAAAACCCCAAAAAAGGGGTCTAAATTTTTTGCGAAAAAAATTTTTCCCATTAAATTAATTATTTTACTTTGTACAAGTGATTGCTGTTTTTGTCCATGATTTTTATGGTATTACATATTATTTTTCTTTACTCATTGTCTGTCTCCCTATGAGATATGCTTGTGACGTTTCTCCCATGATGTTTCAAACCAGTATAATTTTCCCTCTATTAATTATTTTTATCTTATGTTTCAACCTGGTGAAGCGATGCGGGAGTTTCTCTTGTACATCGCGTTGTGGTGTTATAATTTTCTTGCCGATTCAGCAACATAACTAGGAGTGGTTAATTTTTGTATATATGTTTTTAAACAGGTGTGTCAGCAACCTTGCCATGTGTTACATCAATAGTAGTAGCCTCTTCTCGTCATAGGTATGTTCCAGGCAGAGGTTGCGATAGAGAGGGAACGACTCCAGTGGCCATTGTCAGGTGAGTTCTTGACTCTAAGGGCCACATGTATGAAACTGCTTAGGTCTAAAACTCACTCTTTTGCCCATAGTAACCTATGGGCAAGAAAGTGAGTATTAGACCAAAACAGGTTCATACATGTGGCCCTAAGTAGTGGAGGTGTGACAATTTTGGCATCTGTTAATTGTGTTGATTTGTATATCTATATACATATTTATTGTGTGTATATGTATATATACACACACAATATGCCTGTATTCATTAAGTGCTATGAATAAGAACATTCTTATTTGAAATGCATAATAATTTTCCTTTGCCTGCAGTCCATTTGTGGTACATTTTTATTGGAATAAAGTTTTCTACATTTTTATTGAAGTCCATTCAAAGTCCATGGGGACGATGTGCATAGCCAAGTCTTCTTCACTCTCATAAAATGTAATTGGAGCAAGTACGCATAGTCAACTGCTGCTCCAGAAAAATCCTTTCTCTCTGGACGTGCGCGAAGTGGACGGACGGGGAGGTCGGAACCCCGTGTTTGCAATCGCTAGGGGTCTCAACAACTAGACTCCCAGCGATCAGACATTTATCACCTATCCTGTTTATAGGTGATAAATGTACAGTAGTTTGTAGCACAACCCCTTTTGAACCTGATTCACTCCTGTGTCAGAGGTTCCATTTGAAACCTCCTTTGCAGAGGTGGCTCTGGTTCCCTTAAATGACACACACAAACAGTGCCTGATGTGAACTCCATTAACTACATTGGGCTCTGTTGGGTTTCCATTGTGGTTGCCTTTATTTTAAGTGAAAAAATATTATAGTGCTGCATGCTGCGCTATTTTTTCCATAATTTTTAACAGAATCTGTGTCAGAGGCTTCAAATGGAATTTCTGACACTAATAAAAACCAGCCTTAAGAAATTAATACAACTGTATCCAGTCCTGGCAATCCTCTGAGAGTTAAATAAGTCAACAGCAACAGAACAAATCTCTCTTCTGCCCTGATAGGGTACAAATACCATGAAGGCAATCAAGGTGCCCGGAGAGAGGGGACTCATTTCAAGTGGTCGCATGCTGTATGTTGATGTGGTCCCCAACAGAATACTTATGTCAGCAAATTAGGAAATGGTGATGGTCCACCAGAATAAAAAGGAGACCACAGAAGACCACAAAGAGTATTGGTAAAATTTTTATGTATGCTTTGAGCCAAAAAACAAGGAAAAACATGCATTTTGTATGTATATCTGTGACCTGTGGCTTGTATTTGCTTCAATTTGGATTTCAAATCTATGTGTCCTGTGTGAACATAGTTTTAAAGCTCTTAAAAGGTCTTCCCATCTCAAACATTTATGAAATTTCAGTAAGATATGCCATAAATGTCTGATAAAAGAGACCCACGCTTATCTTGAGAATGGCTAAATCCAGAGGAAGACGCGTTTCGTGTCTAACACACTTCATCAGTTCCTCTGTATGCACATAAAACTATAATCTTTTAGTACAATAAGTAGTCCTTTCTGGGTCGGATTTAGCCAAGGGGAAGAAATCTTTTACCCATTGTGCAAGAATCTTATTTCACAGCTCCCCTCACTTCTAAGAAAAGAAGGATCTTCAACCGATACCCTGCAGAGGACACTGGTTTACAATAGTAAATATATACCTACTAATATACGCTACTATAATTTTACCTACAGCATTATACTAGGGAGCACTGTCTCCATTTTTCTCTGTCTTTTTATCTTGAGAATGGGGCACAAGCGGCATAACTAGAAGTTGGGCATCTGTTGATATGTCTGAATGAGGGCTTATTTCTTTTGTGAGACTAGTCTTTTTTTAACAGAACCAGTTTGGGCTACATAAATTTAGGCTAAATAATGTTTTTTTTCACCGGTGGTGGAAAAATTATTCTACATATTTTTTTAACCCTCATTATGTAGTTTAAATAACATGTTCACTTTATAATATAGATCATTAAAATTGTAGCAATAACATATATGTTTTTTTAACATAAACTTAAAAAAAAATTAGCATACATTTTTTTTCAGGCTTGGCCTCCTAATAGACCTACAGCCATTGCAGGCCTATAGGGCTTCACATAGTTTTAAACTCCTGTAAACAGTAACAAACACTTTCTGCATCTTCTTTGATTATATTTGTATCTTTACATTAATTAACAGACTCATTAAGCCAGTAACCATGTAATTCATGAAACAGAATAGAAAGCCTGTAGTTAAAACTCAGTTCACATTGAATACAAAATGTCCATCTTTAATGGTAATCAAATAGTACGGAGAGTCGCATAAGGCATATATAAAGGATTAGAGACAACTTACTCATTACGCTGTTGGATATGCCCTGTGGAAAGGCGAAATCAGCATTTATGTGATAAGGTTGACCAATATATATGATTATGAAGCCTGTATAGCTGTTATGTATAGGCATTGCACAGTACCACTTCTTGTGTTCTGTATGCTAGGTGTAATTCTTAGTCTCTGTTCTTATTCTGTTTATATGGACACTACACGGTACCACTTCTCTTGTCCTGTATTCTAGGAAAGATACTCAGATACTCAGACACTGCACAGTACTATTTCTTGTGTACTGTATGCAAGTTATAATTCTCACTATATGTTCTTATTCTCTTTATATGGACATTTCCCAGTACTCTCTCATGTCCTGTATACTAGGTATGATTATGACTACTTTTATTCTGTATATGTGGACACTGCACAGTACCACTTCTCATGTTTTGTATGCTAGTTATAATTCTTAGTATATGCTCTTATTCTCTATCTATAGACATTGCCCAGTACTACTTCTCATGTGCTGTGTGCTATTTACAGTTATTATTATCTGCTTTTTTTCCCTCTTTATACAGACATTTCCCAGTACTCTATTCATGTTCTGTATACTAGGTATAACTCTATCTGCTTTTATTCTGTATATGTGGACACTGCACAGTACCACTTCTCATGTCCTGTATGCTAGTTGTAATTGCAAAAACAATACAACATCAGCAGCACTCTAAGGCACTAAAAAACGGTCAGAGAGAACATAAGAATTTTTTGGAAAAGCATTTCTGCTACTATGAAAA
>JAODAL010021198.1:0-67620 GCA_025379985.1 Phyllomedusa bahiana | reverse complement strand
GGGGCGGAGATTTAGGGGGTTTCGAAATATTTTTGTAAAAAAAAGAAAAAAATGTTTCTGTCAATAGCGGTACTCCCCCCCGGGTTTTGATTTGGGGGAAAAAACAGAGATGTTTTTATCTCCAAGGCGGTAAGAATTTCCCCGGGTTGTTCTCCACCCATAAAACCCTCCGAAAAATCTGGGATATGCTTGGTTTTCCCCCATAGAAGGACTTCATGGCGAAATTTGGTAAGCTCTCTCGATCAGATCAGACCCAAAAGTTTTTTATGGGGGGGACTAACAAGATTAAATTTTATTAAGAAGAGGGGAGCTTAGGAGCCTCTCGTTTAAATGTCCCCGTGTTTGATAAGTATCCCCCGAAAGACATTTTTGAGCCCCCCCATGCACCTGTGGGGAAGTTGACCCAAAAAACTTCCACAAAATTTCGTGCTCCCCGCTTGCAGACCCCGGAAAAAAGGCACGGGAAAGCCCCCAGGAAAGGGGGGGGCGCTAAAAATTTGGGAAGAGTGATTCACAGTGTACGGGGCATTTTCAAAATAAAATTTTGCGATCTTAGAGTCGACGCCCTTTTTTAAAAAGGGAAGTTTTGAAGGGATATAGTCAATGCACTATAGGGCGATGGGGGTTCGAGAAAATGTTAATCCCTACCAAGGGGTGCATGATCTCCACAGTCCGAGACCTGATCATTGCAGATTCTCTTGAGTTTGTTAATGTGTTGTAAGCCACGGAGGAGTGCCCCCTGGAGGTATCTAAAGTAGGTGGAGGTTAAATTAAATTGCCCATAAAAATTTGTTTCCCCTTTGGGGAAAGGTGGGGTTTAAAACACCACTCTGGGAAAAAAAGACAATGGTTGCTGTTGGGCGCATAAATTTGGCTATTTATAAAAGCTGTCGTATACAACTTTAACAATGAAAATTCGCGTCGTCATCGGAGAAGGGTTTTTTTGAAAGGGCAAGATTTTGGGAAAAATATCGCAACCCCCTTAGTTTCGTGGAGGAGCGAAAAAAAAGGTACCCGGGGGGGGAAATCCCCTTTTGGAGCAGCCCACATGAACTGAATAATTGTCTTTGTAAGCACAAGATCTTTGGGGCCTTTTTTAGGAGGGGGGTTTTAAAATCTGCGACCTCTTTTTCCCGGGAATTCAGCCCCTTTAAAATTAAGGGACGTCACCCTAAAATACCCATTTAAAAAAGGAGACAAAGGGGGGGCCAGGTGGGCAATTGGGGGCTGGTAGAAAAAGCATACACGACTGGTAGTAAAAAGGGGAACAAGGACCCCAGGGGAAAAATAATTTAAAACCCAAAAAGGCCCCAAAAGGTGGGGCCCGGGGAAAAATAACCGCAGGGTAAACTGGTTAGCCAGAAGGAAGAAAAAGAATCCCTTTAAGGGGGGTTTAAAGCAAAGGTCATTTCCCGAGAGAACCAAATCCAAAAGATAATCTCAAAAAGGGTAGGGTCTCCCCCAGGGAAAGTGGAAAAATAAACATGGCACATAACTTTTAATATATTTAAAATGGGAAAAAATCGCGCTGCCGTTTAACAAGTAAAACCTTATATAGACTACATTATAAATCTAGGCAAGACACAGAGTACACTTCATAGACCCATATAAATGAGGCAGAGGGAAGAAGCGAGGGAGGAAAGGGGAGAAAGGGAGAGAAAGAAAGGGGAAAAAAAAGAGGGGGAGGGGTTTTAAAGGGTAGGGAGGGGGGGCAGGGAGGGAGGGGGTGGGAGAGGAAAGAAGGGGGAAGCTAACATCGGGAGAGAGAACGAAGGAGACCAAACAGAGAAGAGAAAAGAAAAAAACACAGAATACACTACTCAGCAGCAATACATTTCCCACTGCCACTTAGCTATCATGCTGGCAGCAGAGAGATATGCTAAGGTCAACATTTCAATCCCACAAAGAGCAAGGAGAAGAACACGATATCGTGAAAGCATGTATCTCACAGTTCCCTGGAATGGATCAGCGATGTGGGGCAGGAGTTAATGGGGATGCCTCCGGACTTCTAAAGCGTCTACGAGATCTCTGGGCCTTTGGGGAGGCAGCAGATGAAGGGCGAGTCTCTTAATGTAGAGATGGGGTCCCGAGAGGCAGAAAGACAGGAGCAGAAGCGGCAGACCAGTCCGGGATCTCAATGCTTGGGAGGTCCAGAGCTGCTGTGAAGGATGGAAGGTCCGCCGGAGACTTGAAGGACACAATGGTATCCCTGTGCTTGACCAAGAGCGCGAATGGGAAGACCCACCTGTAAGGAATATTCCGGGCTTGAAGAACAGAAAGAAGCGGTTTGAGCGCCACTCGAAGACGTAACGTGCACATGGAAAGATCAGGAAATAGACTAATCTTCTTGTCTTCGAACATAACACTCTGCCTGAGACGGGCCTTTCGTAGTATTTCCTCTTTAACATTGTAATGGTGAACTCTACAAATTATGTCCCTAGGTCTTGAAGCGTCTTGGCTGAGCAGACGAAAGTCTCTATGCGCTCGATCAAATTCAATGTATGAGTCCAGGGGTTTGCCCAGTATATAATTAAAGAGCTTGGTTAAGGTAGTGATTAATTCCGAGGGACGGACTGTTTCCGGCAAGCCGCGTATTCTAATATTATTTCGCCGGTTGCGATTCTCCAAATCGTCCAGTTGAGAGGCACAGTGGGCTTGATAGGCAGTTTAGTCGGAGATCGCAGCTTGCATGTTGGCGAGCTGGAGAGTCGTGGATTCTCTTGCATTTTCAAGTGTGCGAACCCTTTCTTGCAATTCTGTAACAGCAGTTTGGACAGGACGGAGGTTATGACACCATGCTGCATGAAGATCCTTTCCCAATTGATTCATATCTTGTTTGGATGGGAGAAGAGACAATAGAGCGCACAGTTCTGGATGGGCTTGCAGGACCCGAAAGGCGTCCTCTGGAGGAGGCAGTTCAGGGGGAAGACCTGAATGTTGCAAAATGGTCGTGGCAGGGTCGACCATGTCTGGGGGAGATGAGGAAGGTGAGTATGAGAGATTGCCACTCCATGCATAAGACTCGGGACGCCAGGCCGGGCTGTGTGTGTCTCGAGAGGGCAGCAGTGTTCCACCAGTCGAGGGAGAGTGGTATTCAGGTCTAATCGGGGCTATGGAGGCTCCCGTGGATTGAAGCGGATAATCACTTGCCCCAGAAGCGAAGTAGACCGGCGTGGTTGTGGGGCCAGCTGTGTTAGGGCCGGAGACACCGACCTGCTCTCTGTGGAGGTCTTGTGGGAGCCGGGGACCACGGAGGGGGGCAGCAGACAATGGACCGGCTCCCAGCCCCGGTTGAGGGTCATACGGTGGGTCCTGGCTGCTAATCCTCTGGTCTGGATTCGGAGTAGGGCCCTGCCGTGCGGAGTGCTGCGTATTCTGCTCAGGTACTGGCATCTCCCACTGTGAGGGGGAAGAACCAGCAGAGGTGGACCGATTGGGCCTGATACTGGCATGTGCATCAGGGCAGATCCCCTCTCCCACTGCCGGTGTCATCACAGGGGTATTGGAAGGGTCCTCTGCTGCCCAATTAACTGAAAAGTCCAAGCCAGTGTCTCAACTAGCCAGGGCAGGGGACTGGGTACATGGGGCCTCCTGGGCCACAGCCCGAGGAGCAGGGTGCACGTTCCCTTGCAGCTGCTGAGGGAATAGTGAGAGTGACCAGCCCCCATTTTGTCGGCGGGGCTTCCGCTTGTGGTGTCCATTATGGGGGCGAGCGACTGTGCCCCATGCCCTGTCGGCAGCACAGCCGCCCCGTGCAGTGCGCCGGTAACTGCCGGATGTTTGGAAGGCTGCATACCCGCCTGGGGAGGCGAAACAGGGCTTCCCTGGCTGGATGATTCAGACGGGGTCCGGGGCTGGGTATGCGGAGCGGAGTGGGTCTCCCTTGCGACGGCTGTGCGCACCCGGACGGGGTCAGCGCCTGTTACCTCGGCCTGTGTTCCACGTTGCTGCTCCTCCTGAGAGGCTCCAGGCTGCGCGCCGATCCCTCGATCCATCTGCGCTGGAGACAGTGGTAAGTGCCGATCAGGCAGTCGGGGAACGGGAGCACTTGCAGAAGGACAGTCTGCCGACAGCAGGGTGGCTTGATCTCCCGCCTTTGAGCCGCGGCCGCTACGTTGCGCGGGCTGCGCCGCCATAGCCGGGGAAGATGGCGCCGAGGCGCGGGGAGGCCGAAGGGCTTCTTCCAAGTCTTGCAGGGGAGAGAAAAAGTTAGAGATCGGTATCCCTCCAATCAGGGGGGTCTTGAGTGTCTTGGCTTGCTTCTTAGCCCTTTTGGGGGGCATTGTCTGTGGGTTTTTGATGAGAAAAGCTGATTCCTGGACGGAGCTCTGAGATCCCACGTCTGTTCACTCACATCGTAAGCCACGCCCCCCAGAAATTATAGAAGTTTTAATAATTAATTTATAAATGTTTTAAATAAATAGTTTAATATAGAATGTGAGTTTGTCAGTAAGAAAGTTGATAAGACACTGCAGCGTGTGACATCGCCATGACGGCCACTGCTACAGCAGAAAGGTGGTCGGTAACCTAGGAAAGCTTGTGTATACAAGCAGGAGATAATAACTGCTTTAGCTCTGAATTGAAGCAAAATCAGAACAGCAATGTATTTCGTAATCGTCTTTGTTTACCTTTGCCTCCTTGTTTAAATGTATTAGGAATATCCCGTTAAGGTTTTTTTTTTTTTTTTTTTTTTTTTAACAATCTTGACAAGAAGGCGATTTTTTTTTTCTTTAATTGATTTCAGCCACACAACCATTTTATAGAGTCTTTGTACTTATGTTTTTCAGGTTTCATTTGATTTTCCTGCTTTATAAATGGAGCTATTATTCCCCACGTTGATATGAAAACTGGAAGGATTTCTCCCTCGTGTAGTTAAGAAACATTTTATTACATCACCGCTATGAAATATATAAATGTAGCTTCACCTTCAGTCGACTCCGTTCACATTAATCACCCAGCAAAATAATTGCAGAATAATTTGCTTTTATGTGTTATTGACTCTTAATCAGCATCACACAATTGAGTCCAACTGACGCTTGCGAAAAATACGAAAATGAAATCAATATTTTAATAAAGTACCTTCTTGATATAACACCTTCTTAATCTAATTCCTTCTACTTCCTATTTCTTAAAACTTCTTTTTTTTTCTCCAGCAGGTACCAAGACCAAATCGATGGCTGGGGAAACTCGGAGAACATAACCTTTTAATTAAGACATTGATTGAAGCCGAACAATTAATTCTAAAACAATGAAGTAAGGAAGAAGATTTATAGACTCTGACCTTCTTTAATGAAGTTCTGAGGAACCGGCCTGGCGCCCCCTTCGTAATCTGTCCGGGGACCGAAGACCAATCAGATCTTTTGCACAGGTTCTGGCACAACAGATAAACTCGTTCCAGATGCTTGGTTTGGGAAGATCAAGCCCAAAATCTCAAGCACACAATTCATTACTCCGACCCCAAATGGCAGGATTTAATTTCCTCTACTTTTTTTTAATTAAAATGGTGTCAGAAACACTTAAGATTCTCTAATATGTAAAGTGTTTATGGCACAGTTCATTAACTTACCTGTTGTGGTGCACAAAGCTCCTTCTCCGGTCACGCAAACATTTCGGGCAACATGTATGAAGCTTGGCATCCACACGTCAGTCCTAAGTCGATATAGAGGAGCATAGAATGCAGCAGTGTGTATGAACCTGTTGTATGTGGGTTCATAGATCTGGCGGGTGGCATGCCTTGCATAACATATCTTTGGCGCATTCAAAAGGGGCATGTTTGGCGCATAATGCCCCAAGTTTTGGTGGACTACTGTTCTTACATCTGTCGGACAGAGCTATGACAGGTTTTTTGGACTCAAAGCATGCCAGAAAACTGGTGCAGCCCTTTTCATACATGTTGCCTTTGATAATTTAAGGACACAGTGGCATTGATCTCTACTGGCTTCAGCATATAGCTTTCTTATTTTGGTTTTATAGGAGGGCCCCCCCCATTGATTTGGACCTTAAAGGGGTTTTCTCATTACATTAAATGGTCTTCAGAATAAGGGGACAATGAAAACAAGCAATTTTGCAATTGGATGTCATTTGCAAAGCTGTCTTGTTTCACAGTCTGCCTTATCTTCGTTTTCTGTAAACTCTGTTCCCCAGTGACGGTCGGATTCCTCCTCCTTTCATTTCGTTGGCTGACGGCTCTACTAATTTACATTCTGTCTGGCCCCCGTCGTATACATGGGAGCGTGCATTCCTGCCTCTCTCACTCAGAATAAGGGGCCGGCAACATTTCACGCTGCACAGTAACACTGCAGCTGCTTCTACAATCAGAAAACAGCAGAATTGTGCTCCGTGCCTAATGCTCCTGCGTGTAAACATAGAAAGGAGACAGATCTGTGCTGCTCTGGATGAGTTCATAGAAGACTGGATTCAACTGTAACAAACCTCCAGCCGTGAGAGGAGAAAAGATCAGTGCTCTGAGTTCATAGAATACAGTCTAGACTGAATGCAGGTCTGTGGTATGTAAATAGCTCTTACAAAATAAGACTGCATAGGGAGAGGAACGACACAGTGACATGTGGACTCAGACAGATAGGGGGGGAAGAGCAGGGATGTGCTATCCCCTCCCACTGATCTCAAACAAACAACACTGACTCGGGAACGAGCATGAACAGTAAAGGGGAGGGGGGATGAAATCATCCCCCTTCAGTTAAGAAACACCCAGCTGGGAGGGGTAGAAAAGCCCCTGAATTTGAGGAGCTGAGAAACTGAAAGTACAATGAAACAGATGGACTGATGAAGCGATAAATCTCCTTTAATAATTTAATCTACTGGGTTTTCCTGTGTCCTGCTAATGGGTTATATTGCTTTCTGTACATTACTGACCCAGTCCATTTATTTGACCCTCCTATATTACTCTGGGCACTAGCAATAAGGTCTACTGGGTTTTCCTGTGTCCTGCTAAGGTGTTATATTCATTTCTATACATGACTTACCCCGTCCACTTATTTGGCCCACACCCATTACTTTTGGTCTTAGCAATAAGGTCTACTAGGTACTCATGTGTCCTGCTAAGGTGTAGGATTCTTTTATGCAGTTTACAGACCCATTATTTATTTGACCCTCCCGCATTACTCTGGGCCCTAGCAATAAGGTCTATTGGGTTTTCCTGTGTCCTGTTAAGGTGTTATATTCCTTTCTGTACATTACTGACCTAATCCATTAATTTGACCCTCTCGCATTACTCTAGACTCTAGCAAAAAGGTCTACAAGTTTCTCATGTGTCCTATTAAGGTGTAGTATTCTTTTCTGTAATTTACTGACAAAAAACACGGAACTCCTATAATGATAAACGGGTAGGAGGAAATAGCAAAACTACAAGAGAGACAAAGATACCTTCAGGTCAAACAATCTCTAAAATATAACTTTTATTAATACATATAAAAATAGGGAACCTATTAAGTCCTTACTACACCCTAAAGATAACACCTAGCACAAAAACACGGAGCAACTGCCCCAACAAGGACGACCCCGCACAGCAACCTACCCTAGAAAACCCTTGCAAAATCCCTAAAGTATACCAATGGTGAAATATAAGGGACAAGACCTCCGGTGCAAGTGTACCAGAGGCTAAACAATAGTGCCTGATAGATCTATAACAATATTAAAACATAAGGAATACACCTTAATTGCAAAACTGGGTATAAATGCAGTCATTAAAAAACATAAGTTCCAACGCGTTTCCCCCATGAATAATATGGATTCATCAGGGAACATAGTATGCAACAATGCCTATGAGATACTAACTGCGTAAGGGTGCTTACGTCCCTAGAAAAACGGTGATTCCGTTAAGGACAGGTCCCGATATGATGCAATGGATCCTGTGTGAACATAAAGAACCTACTGAATGATAAAGCATTTGACCCTCCCGCATTACTCTGGGCCCTAGCAATAAGGTCTATTGGGTTTTCCTGTGTCCTATTAAGGTGTTATATTCCTTTCTGTACATTACTGACCTAGTCCATTTATTTGACCCTCCCGCATTACTCTAGGCCCTAGCGAAAAGGTCTACTGGGTTATCATGTGTCCTACTAAGGTGTAGTATTCTTTTCTGTAAGTTACTGACAAAAACCACAGAACTCCTATAATGATAAATAGGTAGGAGGAAACCCTAAGTTAGACTACCCGGTATCTAATACATATATAGCAAAACTATATATAAAGATACCTTCAGGACAAACAATCTCTAAAATATAACTTTTCTTAATACATATAAAAATAGAGAACCTATTAAGTCCTTACTACACCCTAAAGATAACACCTAGCACAAAAACACGGGGCAACTGCCCCAACAAGGGCGACCCGGCACAGGAACCTTCCCTAGAAAACCCCTACCAAATCCCTAAAGTATACCAATGGTGAAACATAAGGGACAAGACCTCTGGCGCAAGTGTACCAGAGGCTAAACAATAATGCCTGATAGATCTATAACATTATTAATACATAAGGAATACACCTTAATAGCAAAAATAGATATAAAATACAGTCATTAAAGTTCTGACGCATTCCCCCCCCCCGCGCCCCCCGCAGAATATGGGTTGTACAGGGGGCAGAGTATGGAACAATGACTATGAGATACTAACAACAAAAGCGTGCGTACATCCCTAGAAAAACGGTGATTCCGATAAGGTCCCGATATGATGCAATGGATTCTGTGTGAAGGTAAAGAACCTACTGAATGATTAAGCATTTGACCCTCCCGCATTACTCTGTGCCCTAGCAATAAGGTCTACCAGGTTCTCATGTGTCCTGCCATGGTGTAGTATTCTTTTCTGCAATTTACTGACCCATTTTATTTATTTGAACACCCCCCATTACTTTTGGTCTTTCCTGTGTCCTGCTGAGGTGTTATTTTCCTTTCTGTACATTACTGATCCAGTCCATTTATTTGACCCTCCCTAATCCCTCTGAACTTTAGCAATATGGTCTTATAAGTTCTCATGTGTCCATTTATTTTACCATGCCTGATTATCTGCTGCCTGCCCTGACCTTCTGCTTGTCTTCCGTTGCTGAGTGAATATCACATTCCAGGAGTTCTTGTTCCATCTCACTACTTCTACCTGCCGACTTGATTCCAAACTTTTGGTCATCTGCTCAGTTTCATATCAGCTGTTGCTAATGGAGACTACATCATTAGTGACTTGGGATGCTCAATGGGTAAGTTCAGATCTTCTTGCAAGGATTCACGCTGAAGATCAGATTAGACTACACTACTAGGTTTAGCCTAAAGCCAGATCCATGGAAACCAGGCGGTTCCACAGCATTTGGTCATGTTATAGAATAAAAAAACAATAATTCCTTGTGACTTTTAAGTATATTCTAGTGACCTTAAAGGAGTAATCTGGTTTAAGAAAAAAAAAAATTTTTAATTTTTTTTTTAAATGAAAATAGCACCATTCCTGTTCATTGGTTGTGTCCGGTGCTCCAATTTATTATGAAGATGAATTCTGATGAACTGCACTACCAGATATTGCTCATGGCAGGTGATGTTTCTGGAAAAAAGCTAAACCACATTCTTTTCTAATCCTGTTTGGCACAGATTCTCTTTGTAGGGATCATCCAGCTAATGAGACTCTTAAAGGGTGTTCCTGCAAATCCACTTCCTGCTAACAGTCAGCTTCAAGCTGGCCTCAGTGAATTTGGAGATGGTTATTCCCCATTCGTGTCCGTGGGAGTTCCGCATAAAACTCAGCACACCCACTCGGCTATATTCAGAACTCCCATAGAAATGAATGGGTAGAGTGGCCACAAGTACCGCCCGCCTCATCCTGTAACAAATTTGGCTCCTATGAACTGATCAGTTAACAGGAAGTGGCTTTGTGGGGGCATACCTACAAGGGCAATGTTTCCTGGGAAAAAAAACTTTTAAAAACTTTTCTCCCTAGTGTAAGGACTTTATTTTTAGTGCTGTTTAATGGCTTGAGCCCCAACTTGTATTGCAGCCTGACCAGAAAGAGCTTTCTGTAGGCAGCACAGTTTTGAATCACTTGCTCCTCATCAGTGCAGATTCTAACTGGTTGTGTGAGATGCTATGTGCACCAGCTCTTGGAAAGTGCAGATTTTCTTTGCAAATACAGTGTAGTTACCTTGAAATGGGACCAGACAGATAGTTTTCTTTTACTGATATATATGTGATAACCCAGGGAGAGAAAAGAAGAGGCTGGGGGGGGGGGATTAAACTAATGTCATGGTGGCCCTTCCTCCTAACCTCACTTATGCCCCTGGAGTCGCACAGAAACGAAGTAGGGGAAATGCTGCAGGTGCTGAGGAGAGATGATGGGAGTTCTACTCCTAAGATTCCCCGTGACACACTTTTTCTTTGGCTGATGTTAATCCCCTTCACTGCCTGTAGCTGTTGTGTGGAATGTGTCCATGGTGTCGGTGCAGTGGATAATAAACAAGCAGGAAGACAAGATGGAGGGTGAAAACAAAAGCACAATTCTTTACTTCACGAAAGGTGTTAAACCTGGTAGAGCCTCTTTCAGTAAATACATTTCTTCCTTCTCTGAGTCTGCAGTAAGGATGGTTGACTCCACCTCACGGACACACTGATGAATACAACAACTTCTGCAGGAGCTACTTCCTTAACCCAAGTGACCAGGGACCACTTAGTGGCAAGGTGTATGGGTTAGACAGGAGCAATACTAAATACCAACTACCTCTGAGAGGGAATATTCTTTACCTTGCTCTTCAGGGCTTTCCACCCTAGTATGAGTCTCTTTATCCTATAGGTGGCAGGGCTCGCATCTTGGCTGGTGACCTCCAGAACGAGAAGCAAATATTGGTTTTGTTCTATTCTGGACCAAGGTCCAGGGCCGATCCCCATTGGATCACATGATGCTTGTCACTCAATCACTCTCTAGATTCAGCCCAACTCAACTTCTTGCCACTTTTGGTGTGAGACCTCCCCACCCCCTTGCCCAATCAGGAGCTAGGTGTTGAAACATGTGGTGTGAGGTGCATTAGGGGGCAGGAAACTTAACCCTTGCTAACATGGGGACTGATACAACACTTTCCGAAAGATACTTGACACATTATAAACATTACATATAAATGACATATAATATATTATGACAAGAACACATCCCTGACTCAACCTTACAGACTACAACACCCTGTACTGGGGTATTACACATAGATAGTTAACAATGTGTAATTTTAGTAGGTCAGAACAATTGAAAAGCAAAATCAAATATCTAAAAGTTTCCTGGATATGTATGCATGGGTGTTATTAGCATCTGTGGATATGTACAACATAATGAATACGTAAAGGGTTGTTCCCATCTTGCACTGTGATGGTATATCAATAGGATAGGTACATGTTACACCATTGGAACCCACACTTATTCCATAAACGGACCCTCGAAAGTGTCAGCTCAGAATGCATAGCCGGTCACACTCTCCAACAACTCTCCATTCTGATCTAGGGGAGTTCACAGTATAGGGGAGCGGTGTGTTCAGCTGAACTCAGAACTCCCATAGAACAGAATGGAGAGTTGTGCACAAGCGTGACCAACTCTCCATTATGAATAAAAGCTTTCAGGTTTCCAGAAGTATATTTGTGTGTCCTAAAGATCCGCACCCATCAGACTTTAATAGCATATCCTATTGATATGCTATTAAAGTGCAAAATGAAACTAACCCTTTACCAAAATGTTGCTAAACTCATATTTTAAACCACAAGTGCAGAGTATAATCATTGCTTACTACAGTAGACTCAGTTTTTCTAAGATGTTGGCTTATCTCCCATCTCAATGAAGGAAATGTACAACACAAACTTAAGGTAGATGGAGGTAAGCAAAGTCAATGCTTGCTCAACTCATTACAAATTACCTGCAAATCATCTAATGATGTTGAGGGTTGTGGTGTTCCTTCTGGAATCTCTGCATTTTTGGGGGCATCTTCTAAAGACATCTGACTACGATTTTTATTTTTTATGGATTATAGGTATCCTTGAGATAAATTAGTTTCTGGGATGTTACTGCTAGGAGTCCTCAAGACCGGTTATTATCTTCAGTAGATAGTATTTTGTAGGAGCTTGATTTGAGCCATATAGAGCTAAATAATATAATAGTTTTTCAGAACATGTTCATCATTTCCAACAGATGCTAGAGGAATGTATTATGCCTGTGGTCTATCTGAGTTATTTGGCCAACTTACTCTCTTATGGGTTGATTTTGTCCCTCTTATCTATAAATTCTGATAATACATATTGGTTTATATATGTATGGCTGCAGGGATGCTTACTGTACCATTTCCCAGCATCATCTGGAAAGTACCGTCCAGATTTATTTAACTTCCACCCTGACAATAGACAAAAATATTTATTAAAACTCAGAGGCGTAACGTGAAGCTCCTGGGCCGTGGTGCAAAATGTGAAAAAGGGGCCCCCAAACACCATGTGCCATTTACAATACTGGTGTCATCTTATGTCACAGAAGGGCTTTTGGGCCCTTTCAGGCTGCAGAGCCCGGTAGCTACCTCTGCACCCCTTATCACTACGCCCTAGTTAAAACTGCTGATTTGCAAGTTGATAGGCTGCAAAATGAACCTCAGTGTAACCAACATAAAGATATGGTAAACGTTACTGCTTGCTCAAAAGTTGATTAAAGTAACAAATTGTATTGCAAATTATAATCAAAAGTGTAAAGCGATGATGATGTATTGTATATTATAATGTTACCACACCTCCAATCCAGCCTATCAGGGAACTGTCAGGGACACACAGAGAGACACAGACAAGTGAGGCCCTGACACTGGTCCCAGTCTCTGTCCCTGCCTTTTGGGGAACCCAGCTCCTTAATAGGTCGGGCCCAACCAGATGAGTGATAACTGCACTGAGCCAAGTGAAAACACAGACAGAGACAAACAAACACAGAACAAGCAAGCGTAGTCGGGTAGGCCAAGTTAGCAACAGACGGGCAGCTCAGTACAAAATCATGAGACAAAGAATAACCGGGATCCTAGCAGAAGTCAGAATAGCACAGAAAGTCCAAAGAGAGTAAAGGCGAACTACAGGGATAGGAACCAATATAGCAGGCACAGGTGACAGGTAAGGGCATCCTTAAATAGGGAACCAGCGAACACAGAACAGAGGTGATTGGAAGAAAGAACACAAAACCAGATAGGGAAACAAGACTGTCAATCAAGAGGAACACAGGTTAACTGAAAAGGTGCTAGAGGATTCCTGGCCACGGGCGTTGGCCAGGAATCAATTAACATGCACGGGAGGAAGAAACAATTCACAACAGTGAATACAAATCCAAACATCAGGTGAGAACCCAGGGTCCACGTCGCAACGGCCGTGGCCGGCGACCCGAGCTCAAAGTTGGGGGTCTGCCGGGAGACACACATCTTAAAAACCAAAACCAAATTAAAAAAAACCTTTTTAGTTTTAAAAACTTTTTTTTTTATGATATTTAAAATTCAAATAAAATAAAAAGAAAATATTTTTACCTTTCTACTTTTTGGGAAAATTCCAACCTTTTTTTGATGGTCAGCTGCCAATCTTCCCTGACATACGCACATATGTCCATTATTTTATCTATTTGGAAAGTGCACAATGAGGGCTAAGTCGCAGGTTTTTAATGACGGCAATTTTGACTGCGAATCAAAAAAGACCTGTGTTGATTTGAATAGACACTTGAGAATACACTACTTTGTATGGTGTAAGGCCACTTGGCTGCCTCAGTACTGGCTCTTTTAGTATAGTATACAGAAGACAGAGTCTACCTGAGTGACTGATGTTCACCTTTAAGTCCCAATTTAGAACTAATCGAGCCATTTCTGATGAATAAGAAGGTTTGTCACTAGTGTAAATTATTTCTTCAAATCTGAAATTAGAACAGTTCTGACGAATCGTTAATTGCATTATCTAATTTATACACGTAATTACATTATCACATTTTGCTGACTGAAATTATCATGCATATGTTTATTACTTTTTTGTTTTATTCTTATTTGTAAATAGATGTTCATCATTGAGACTGATGAATGCAGTTTACACATTCAGTGCAAGAGACCAAAAATTCTGTTCCTGACGCAATGATTTCGGTAAAGATCTTCAGCATGTAATATAGTACATCCAAGCAAATTTGATCAAATTTGAACCCTCCTGCCACCTTAATACATTAGCTCACTGTCAGTAGAGGTGGGGGTCAACTGAGCGCATGCTTCCTGGTGAACCCTAGAGGGTTGTGGTAAGCCAATTATTTGTGTGATAGGGTGGTGGGCAATTTTTCAGATTGTGATTACATTTAGAGATGGGCGAATCGATTCTAACGAAGTGGAATTCGTTTAGAATTTCAGGAAAACTTCGGTTCTGAACGAAGTCGAACTTTGTGTACTTCGGGTGGAACGAAGGTGCTTTTGATTGATAAAAATGGCTGCGAGCACATGGCGCTACTGGGGCAAAGCACTCCTGGGAGGAAGAAGGGCATAGCCTGCAGACTGGTCAAAGAGATGAAGCCAATCAGAGACCGGCGGGATTCTGTGACGACACCACGGCACTGATATAAGTCCGGGCGCGACGCTGGAGCTCATACCGCTCGTCACTGTACTGACAGGGAAGGTGCTGACGCGGGCGATAGCTCTTACTGAAGAATTGATTTTTATATAACGATTTCTGGTGGGGTGTCTCAGCTTTTCTCAGAGACTGTTTCCTCTTAATGTTCTACTTTCTAATTTTTTGGGGTATTGGTCTGAAATCCAGTGTGCGTCCCTGCAGCTGCATATACTTTCAATATCCAAGTGGGATCAAGCCAGTTCCTGTTGTAGTTCATATTAAAGAAACAGCGTTTTACAATACAAAAAACCCACTGGTCATTTTGTGGGCTGCTCAATCTTTTGCACAATTTAATCCAGGGTTAATTAAGCGTTGTTTTGGCTGGTGTCTGACAAAAATAAACCATCTTTTTCAACTCCAAAATATATACATTTTCCCTTAGCCTAATTTCACAAGCAAATGGTTAATTACAACTGTATCTCTTTTTGTGTGGCGTAGAAACACAGCAATTGTAACACGCTACAAAGCTTCTATTTTTGTGGGCTCAATTCTTTGGGGCGCAATTTACATCCAGGGGTTAATTAAGCGTTGATTTGCTGGTGAGCTGACAAAAATAAACCGTCTTTTTCAACTCCAAAATATAAACATTTTTCCTGTAGCCTAATTCACCAGCAAAGGTTAATTACAACATGTATTCTCTTTATGTGGCGTAGAAAACAACGCAATTGTAACACGCATACAAAGCTACTAGTTTGTGCGGCCAATTCTTTAAGTGCTAAATATAAACTTCAGGGGTATTAAGCCGTTGTTTTGCATGGTGTGCTGACAATAAATAAACCTCTTTTCAACGCCCAAAATTTATAAATTTTTCCTGTAGCCTAATTCACAAGCAAAGGTTAATTACAACTGTATCTCCTTGTTGTGTGTGTAGAAAACACCAATTGTAACCGCTACAAAGCTACTTAGGTTTTGTAGGGCTCAATTCTTTGCGGCAATTACATCCAGGGGTTAATAATAGCGATGTTTTGCTGGTGTGCTGACCCCAGAAACTGTCTTTTTCAACAGCCAAAATATATACATGTTTCCTGTACCTAATTGACAAGCAAAGGTTGAATTACAACTGTAGTCTCTTATTGTGGTGCGTAGAAAACACGCAATTGAACACGCTACAAAGCTACAAGTTTGTGCGGCCAATTCTTTGCACCAATTTAACATCAGGGGTTTAATTAAGCGTTGTTTTTCTGTTGTGCAGACAAAAAAAAAACCGTCTTTTTCAACCGCCAAAATATAGGTAAATTTTTCCTGTAGCCGTAATTCATGTCCTAAGGTTAATTAAGCCTGTTTTTGTGCTTTTACATTTAGAAAGACACACAGTGTTTTTTTAAAACGACACATAACAAGTAAATTTTTCCTGGCCATTTGGTGGAGCGCAATTTATACCAAGGTTACCCAAGCGTTGTTCTCCTGGGTCATTTTGAGTCAAAAACAGGGTGTAAATTTATCCAATATACAGATATCATCATCAAACACGTGACTGTACATTTTAGAACAAACAGTAATGTCAGACAGAGAGGTGGCAAGGCTATTTACTGCGAGGGCAGTGGCACAGAACATTCTGGAACAGCGACCAGGTCGCAGCACATCAAGGGGGACATCGCAGTAGGGGTCACTGGTCTGAGTGCCACAACTGCCGCTGTCACTAGCGGCGTGTGTTTGTTCAGCAATCCCAAGGGTTCTTGAGTGGTTGACTATAGTCATCCACCTTCCTCCAGATGACATCATTCAACCCCAGCCAAGATTTCGGTGGGAACCTCCCGGACACAACCTTAGTTTGGCAATGGCCCAGGGAGCCGGGTCAGCGCGCCCCACCTGTCGCTCAGCCCGCCTCTGTCCAATACCGTTCCCTCAGCCAGAGATTTACTATGTGGTCGGGCTCAGCGCCACTATATACGCGAGAATGGAACAATTTGAAGGAGGCAGTCATCATCTACTGTGCAGTGAAGAAATGGGGCCAATATCCCCTCTTCTTGCAGTAGGCGCAAATATAGATGTGAGAAGTGGCCAATGGGAGGTCATTTGTGAGAGGTCAGCCCCGACATGCCAAAAAACCCGGGGATGAGGACAGCGTGAGATGAAACTCAAATAGTGTTTATTAGCCGACCCCACTTGGGAGCCCGGTTAGGCAAGGGCTTCATCATGCAGGGGAAGAGGGGGGGGTCAAAACTTGCGCGTCAGGCAGCAGGCAGCCAGCAAGTGGGTCGTGTGGCCGTGAGTAGCAGGGGGGAAAGCAGCTTTTGGGGCGGGAGCCAAGCGGCCACGGGGAAAAAGCCCGCTTCGAGGGCCAAGAAAGTAGCAGCACAGGGCCTAGCCCGGGGAGCGGCGGAATATCACTCAGTGCGGAGCCCCTTGGCGGTTAAATCCGTACTCGGCGGTTTTGGGTTTTTTGCTAAGACACCGGGGGGCCGAATATGGGTATATTAGAAACTGTGGGCAAAGTGAAGCGTGGCCCGGGAGCAACGTTGGCACCACGGCCCCGCGTCAACACATGAAAACGTCACCATCCCTGGCCTGGGAGAAACGGGCTCAGATGTGGTGGGCATCCGCCGCCCCAGCAACAGCCAGCAGCCGCCCCCGTGGCAAGCTCCCTTGCAGCCATAAGGCTCCCCCCACCTCTGCAGAAGGGGGGTTTCCTTTGACATCACTCCCCGGGCCAGATGCTCCCGTCCCGCTACTCATGGGCCCCCGCAGTCGTTCAGCGAGGCGATTGCAAAGAGACAACAGTATGCGCCCAAACCATCCTAAGGTGCAGCAGCTGACCATGCTCCTGTCCAAGTTGTTGGTCCCTGCAGTCCCTCCCTTTCCAAATGGTGGACTCTGCACCGTTCAGAGAACTAATGGCTTGTGCCGAGCCGAGATGGAGAGTTCCAAGCCGTAATTTCTTTTCCAAAAAGGCAGTACCAGCACTTCATAAATATGTAAAAACAGAAGGTGGTCAGTCCTTGAGCTTATCGGTTTGTTCCAAGGTGCACGGCAGCGCGGCCGTCTGGAGCTCTAACTCCGGTCAGGGCCCGTACATGTCCTTTATGACCCCACTGGGTGAATGTGCTTTCCAGCCCAGGCCACACCAACAACTTGGGGACAGGAGACGCCGCTTTCTCCTCCACGTTGTCAAAATCGGCTCCTGCGCCAATGTCCCCCTCCTCCTCCTCCCACCATCACCACCATCTCAGCCTCCACAAGTACTGCTCCTCAAACCACATGGGGTTTGGGGCCACGCGGGGGTCCACAGTTTACACCTGGCTTGCCTCGGCGAATGAAGTCCCACAGGGGAGGAACTGCTCCGCGTCATGCAGCAAGAAATCGATGTGTGGCTCTTTCCTCCGCGCCAACTGCCAAATCGGAACCCATGGTGACGGACAATGGGGGGAACATGGTGTCCGCGCTGCACCGAGGAGGGATGGTCCATGCGCCCTGCATGGGCGCCATGTGTTCAATCTGGTTGTTGAAAAGGTTCCTGAAGTTTTCCACCGATCTTCAGAAAGTTCTGACAATGGCCAGGAAAATGTGCATGCACTTTATCCATTCGTTACAAAAGCCAGAACACCTCCTCGAGTTGCAGCGCCAGAACGGCCTTCCCCCAACAACTCTGATATGCGATGTTTCCACCCGCTGGAATAACCAGCCTGCACATGTTGGACCGATGTAATGAACAGAGAAAGTCCAATTAACGATTTTTTGATGATCCAGGCAGACAGATGTACTCCCCTGTGTAACTTTGATGGTGTTCAGCCAGTGGCACTCATTGCGTGACACCTGCCGTTTGTTGAGGCCTTTGAGGAGGTGACGTTTATTTTGTCAGTCGCCAGGAATTAGGGTATGAATAACGTCATTCACTGCTTCATGTCCTGGAAACAGATGCTGAAAAATCTGTCTGGGCAGGGGGACTGGGGACGTGGCGACTACATCTCGTGGCCACATGAGAGGTCCGGTGGGGACTGAAATGGAGGAGGAGGAGGACATTGGAGCAGGAGGCATTGTCTGCCGCGGGGCTGCTGATCGGAAGGTGGGGGGGTAGGAGCAGTACCGCTCCATCAGTAGTAACTAAGTCTGGATGTCACTGATGAGCAGCTTCCTTCACCAGCCTAGTGAGGAGGGCAGTCGCCAGGAGCATGCAGCAGGACCTGGAGCAGTCCCTGACCAAAAGGTGTGGGCCTACTTGGACAGCACTCTGCCACCTCAGTTAGAAGGATCCGCTTGGACTACTGGGCAGGCCAAACTGGATGAGTCTGGGCCGCAACTTGCCGAGTTGCAGTGGAGAAGATAAGACTGTCCTGTCCACCGGCAGTTAGTGTGGCATCAGAGGGGTGTTCAGTGCCCGAGGCGGGGGCACAATCATTTTCCCCCAAGGGAACCCGCTTGTCCACGGGAATGTGGAATGAGCTGACCTTTTGTCAAGATGAATCAGGCGTGGATCGGCCAGGATTTCCACACACCAATGGGGGCCTTAGGCGTCCAGTCTGGGTTCAAACTCCTGCCTCAGCCACTATTCTGATGCCGCCACCGCCTCGATGCCACCACATCTGCTGACAGTTTCTCCATCTGCCTACCACCAGCTTTACCAGGGACTGGTATTGCCACCCCCCACCTCAACACTCCTGTCATTGTGCCACTCTATGACCTCATGCTGCTGCTGCTGTTGCTGTTCCGTGGACATCCACACTGTTGTCATTGTGGACACTGTCTGACATCATGCTGCTGCTGTGACTCCTTGCCGTGCCCTCCTACACTGTGTCATTGTGCCACTCTGCCTGACTTCACTGCTGCTGCCGCGTGTCCTCCGCTCTCAGTATTGTGCCACTCTGTGGGCTTCATCCTGTTTTGCCACCTCCAGAATGTCATTGTTGCCCACTGCCAGATCTCATGCTGCTGCTGTCATGACCTCCACACTGTGTGATTGTGCCACATCTGTGGCCTAATACTCGTTTTACGCCTCAGTATGTCATTGTGGCCACTGCCTTGACCTCATATGCTGCCGCCATGACCTACGCTCTCAGTCATTGTGCCACTTGTGCTTCTAGTGTCTTTTGCCAACTCAGAATGTCATTGCGCCCCTGCCGCACCTCATGCTGCTGTGGCTGCCGCCGTCACCTCCACACTCTATCACTGATGTTGCCACCTGAGCTCTCAGCTTGTTTTATTAGCTTTCGCTGGCTGACTTTATAAGGCTACATTCCCCGCCGCTTCAGTTTTTTGGTCAGTTTTGCCCTCTTAAGTGCCCAGGGAATTTTATAGTGAAGCGATTCTAAAGAGGCGGCGCAGTCATCTGCGTTGTCATACTAAAACAACAACCATTGTATGAAGACCAAAACAAGATCCCTCTGCATTTTTTAAGCATGGCACAACGTTCTACAGCACCTGCAGGCTCTGTGCGCCTGGAAATAGCTGCTTTTTAAGCGATTCGAGCCGAAGTAATTCGGAACGAAACGAATTTAGTCGGAAAATTCGGCGAAGTGACCGAATCGAATATTTGAGAAATTCACCCATCTCTAATTACATTATATTGGGGTCTCCCAGCTGTTGTGAAGTCTTTCCATCCCGTGAGAGATCTAACCTGATATAATAATCTTCCTCACTGGGGCGGTAGAGTAAGTTCTGCACTTCTTGCCTATCACTGTTTTTGTAGAAGGGCCAGATACTCGGTGTCAAATATTTCCATATTGAATGACATCAAACCAATCAGAGCTGATTTCCTATTATAGTTGTCACTAGCTGATCACTTTCTGATTTTCTATGGCTTCTGCTTATCATTGCATTTGATGATTTCATGCACAGTCTGTTTTGTGCTCCCTCTCCAGCCATGTACCTTGTCTGGATTGCTAATCATCGCTGGTTTCTCTTTATAGCTATATAGTTATATAATTTGTATGGCTGATAAAAAGACTGACATCAATCCAGTTCAAGTTCTATTGTCCTATATTGTTGATGTGAGGAAGGCAAAACCCCCCATGTGGTAGAAGCCAATTGTCCTTATTTTAGGGAAAAAAATTCCTTCCCGTCTCCAATCAGAATTAAATCCCTGGATCAAGCGACCTTCTCCAGAATCCGGTTCACTATAAACCTGTTATATTATTACATCTAGATGTATCCAGACCCTTCTTCGAATCCCGGATCACCTATAACCTGTTCTATTATTACATCTAGAAATGTATCCAGACCCTTCTCCAGAATCCCGGTCACTATAACTTGTTATATTATTACAAACTAGAAATGTATCAGATCTTCTCAGGAATCCCGGCCACTATAACTTGTTATATTTTTACATCTAGAAATGTATCCAGACCCTTCTCCAGAATCCGGTCCTATAACTTGTTATTTATTACATCTTGAAATGTATTCCAGACCCTTCTCCAGAATTCCTGGTCACTATAACCTGAATATATTATTACATCTAGAAATGTATCCAGACCAGTGGCGTAACTACTGGAATAGCAGATGTAGCAGCTTGCCCGGGGCCCATGCTCTTTGGGGGCCCGTGCTCCGGGGCAGCTGCTTTCACATCTGCTACCCAGGTTGTTCGGCTCCTGCGCCCGCCGGCTGTGAACATACTAGTTCACTGCCGGCAGACGCGGAGCTGCGGGGCCCGGCGCTTCCTAAATCTGAACGCCTGGGCCCTCCGGCCCGAGCGCTCAAAGGCAAGACTGGCCGGTATTAGCAGAGCGCCGGCCCACAGTGCTGACGTGAAACTGCGCGAATGACTAGTCACATCATTGCGCGGGCCTGCCGCCAGAGCCAACAGACTGGCGGCCGTCTGCGTGGTCACATCGAGGGAGCGAGAGAAAAGGTGAGTTTAGTGATTTCTTATTTTTTTAAATATTATGAAAACCCCTGCCTGCCTACTATATTAGCCCCCTATAGACCTGCCCCTGCCTATATATATTGGGCCCCATAGCCATATTGGCCTATATATTGGTCATATAGCCCTGACTTGCTATATATTGGTCAATGTAGCCCTGCCTGCCTATTATATCTAGCCCTATAGAACATGTATGTCTTTTTTTCTATACACTGATAGACATGCATGCCTATATATCTAGACCTATTTAGCCCGTCTGCCTATATATCTAGGCCCCTATTGCACTGTCTGCTTATATATTGGGTCCGTATGGCCATGCCTGGCAATTTCTTATATTAGCCCCTATAGCCCTGTATGTCTATATATCAGCACCTATAGCAATGCCTTCTTATTTTTCTAGCACCTATAGCCCTATCTGCATATATGTGGGTCCCTTGTGCCCTCCCTGCATGGCTTGATAGACTAGCCCCTAGTAACCCTGTCTGACTATTATTTGGCCACTATAGCCACATGCCTGCCTTTTTATATATGGATCATATAGCCTAGACTATGCCCTGCCTGCCTGTATGAGGCCCCTATAGCCTACCCTATGCCCTGCCTACTGTATGGGGCCCCTATACGCCTACTCTAAGACCTGCCTGCCTATATATATGCCCCCTATAGCCTACCCTATGGCCTGCCTGCCTGTATGGGGCCCCTATAGCCTGCCCTAAGCCCTGCCTTCCTACCTATATGGCCCCTATACCCTGCCTATCTATATGAGGCCCTATAGCTACCTAAATTCTGCCTATCTATGTGGGGCCCTATAGCTACCTAAACCCTGCTTGACTGCCTATATGGGGCCCTATAGCTACCTCAACTCTGCCTATCTATATGGGGCCCTCTAGCTACCTAAAACCATGCCTATATGAGGACCCTCATTGTACCTAAACCTGGCCTTCTGGGGCCCCATATAACCTATCGTAAACCCTGGTCGTGCCTAAATGGGGACCCATATAAGCCAGGTGGGCAGTTGAGATGCTGGAAAAGTCAGGATTCTAAGATATTTGTGTCTAAATCTCAGGGACAAACCGTGGGTCGGGGAGATGTCATCAGAGGCGGACTGGACCGGATGCAGGAACAAAAAGAGAAAGTCAATGGGACGGGTCAGAGAAACGTCACCTGTAGCGTCACAAGATGTAACATGCACTCATGTAATCACTTAAATGTCTGCACTGGCTGTGTCACTGGTATATACCACTATATGGTCCATTATATGGCTGGAGCACTATTGGTCTTTGTGTACTGACCAGTAATAGTGTAGGGGTAATTATTTAGTCACTATTGGTGGTAATCTGTGGGTCATGTTTCTGGTGGTGTAATTGGGTCCATATGTAGTAGTGTTATTGGTAGTATTGTTTTTGGTATAGTGGATTTGTTTGGTAGCAGTATGATGGTGATATGTATGGTGAGGTATTTGCCCCTTGTATTTTCTTACATTATCTAACTGGCAATGTCCTGGTAAATGTTCATGGTTGGAGGAGGTGGGCGGAGGGGTGGGGGGAGTATGGAAGGCCCAATCCAAAAAGTTAGCTTTGGGGGCTAGGCTTCTCTAGTTACGGCCTCTGATCCAGACCCTTCTCCAGAATCCTGGTCACTATAAACTTGTTATTTTTTTACCTTTTAAATTGTATCCCAGACCCTTCTCCAGAAAAAATTCCCGGTCACTTATAAACCTTGTTTACTATTATATCTAGTAATGTATACCAGACCTTCTCCAAGATCCCGGGTCACTATAACTTGTTATATTATTACATCTAGAAATGTTTCCAGACCCTTTCTCCAGAATCCCAGAGTCACTATAAACCTGTTATATTATTACATCTAGAAATGTCTCCAGACCCATTCTCAGATTCCTGAGTCACTGTAACTGTTATATTATTACATCTAGAAATGCTCTCCACACCCTTCTCCTGAATCTGCTCACTATAACTTGTTATATTATTACATCTAGAAATGTATCCAGACTCTTCTCCAGAATCCTGGTCACTATAACTTGTTATATTCTTACATCTAGATATGTATCCAGACCTTTCTCCAGAATCCCGGTCACTATAACTTGTTATATTATTACACTCTAAATACATATTCACCATGACCATGTTCCTCTGGCAGAGAGTTCCACAGTCTCATTGCTGTTACAGTAAACATCCCTTCTTTCCTCTTAGAGCCAGAGGATGCACCCTTGTTTCTTTTGACTTTTTTTTATGTATTCTGTTTCCCTCTGCATTGCCCTTCGGTCTGTGTGTATTTCCTTAATACTCCACCATCAGCTTGTTTATGCTTTGTTTTATAACATCTTTAGTGAGGTATCTATGAATTTGATTTGTGCTACCTCAACCACCCACTTACTTAAAGAGGTTTTTCTCACCATGCAGTTTCACAGAGCACAGCCAGCTTAGATCTCACAATTCCCTGGGCAGGCTTCCAGTGGGCGGGACCTATAGCAGAGAAACTGACAGATAAGCTTTCTTTTCCTAACTATTCCTGTGACACTGACATGACTGTTTGACTTTATAATATTGCAGTGCACAAGGCTACAGAGCTCTAAAGAGTGAAAGCCTGTCATTTAGTTTGGCAAACCAACTCTGTTACTCGAGATAAGACTCTGCAGGAAGTGACTCACCATGGTTGGAACTGACTGACGGCAGCTTAAATCAATCAAATAAGAGAGAGGGAAGAGAGGAGACAGAAGAGAGAAGGAGAAAGAGATGGGGAGAGAGAGAAGAGAGAGAAGAGAGATAGAAGAGAGAGGGAAAAGAGAGAGAAGAAAGAGAAGAGAGAGATGTGGAGATAGAAAAGAGCGAGATAAGAGAGATAGATAGAAGAGAGAGGAGAGTTTAGGAGGAGAGAAGAGATCAGAGAGAGAAGAAGAGAGAGGAGAGAGCGAAAGAGAGAGAGATGAGAGAGAGGAGAGATAGAGGTGACAGAGAGGAGAGGAGAGAGATAGAAGAGAGAAGAAGAGAGAGATGGAAGAGAGGAGAGAGAGTGAGAGAGAGAGATAGAAGAGAGAGGAGAGAGATAGAGAGGAGAGAGATAGAGAGGAGAGAGAGATCAGAGGGAGATGAGAGAGAGGGAGGGGGAGAGAAGAAAGAGAGGAGAGAGAGAGAGAGAAGAGAGAGAGGAGAGAGAGATGGAAGAGAGAGAAGTGAGAGAGGAGAGATGTGGGGAGAGAGAGGGAGGAGAGAGGGAGGAGGAGAGAGGGAGAGGGAGAGAGGAGAGAGATAAGATGAGAGAGAGAGAGAAGAGAGAGAGAGGAGGAGAGGAAAAGGAGAGAGAGAGAAGAGAGAGAGAGAAGGGGGAGAGAGAAAAGAGAAAAGAGGAGAGAGGAGGGGAAGAGAGAAAAGGGGGAAAGTTTTGGGAACCAGAGAAATTTGTTGTGCTCTAAGAGGAAAAACATCTTCTTTATCTCCTGACCAAACCAAAACCAAATACAATGTATTTGGTAATAGTGTTCATTTACCTTTCCCTACGGGTTAAAATTTAATCATTGTGCTGATAAAACCCCTTTGACTCCACTTTTCTTCCTTGGGGCCACTAGAGAATCAGTTATCCGATCACTGTCACATAACAAGGTCCCAAACTGAAGTCAGTGTAAAATTGGTGAAACTTGCTCTGGAGTTTGTGCATATTGTGTAACCAGAAACTTTTCATTTGAGGACATTCGACAAGTATCTGAGAAGTGTTTGTTTCCTTCTGCATCGGCAGTGAAGGACAATAGGTTGAATTAGATGAACTTGCGTCTATTCTCTCATCATTACCTTGTTGCAATGTTACTTTTGCTTCTACTTAACTGCAACATTTTTGAAGTCACGCTACCAAGGCAACCTCCTTTCTCGCACCCTCCGGTTACCATACCTCCTATGAAACAACCTGATCTATTTTGTTCCCCTTTTTAAACCCTTGTGTTATTTTTCTCCTGTTTTATTGGGTCGTTTTCCCCTTGCTCGCCGCCTTTCTCTTTCCCACCTTCCCCAGTTTGCATTCCCACCACTCCTTTTTACTGCAAGCTACAAATAATAATACGGTTTGTGTAATTTGAATCTACCCTTTACCTCAAAACCTCCCCCCCGCTTTAAAAATAAAGGTCTAATTTTTTTATGCAGGGGCTTTATTTGCCCGAGATGCAAATTTACTTTCCCCTTCGTTTTTTTTTCCGCGCCTTTTGGAGAGCCCCCAAAGACGTTCTTAATTTCCCCTTTTTTACTGTTTCAAGGGGTGATGCCCCCAAAAATGTTTTTAAAAAAATGTTTACTCTGTGTCTCATCTCTGAATAAACCCTTCGTTTCATCATTTTTATCCCAAATTGTGCGCCGCTGAGATAAAATTGAAAACCAAATTTATTATTTGATTTTTAAGTTTTTTAAATTTTTTTATTGTTTGATTTTTTTTTTTTTTTTTTTTAGAAAAACACGGGAGGGGAGGAAAATCCAATTATCAGTGTTTGCCACAGACAAATGCTTTGAATACATGGAAGCTATTTTCAAAGTTGGTGAAAAGAACACTTCATAACCACCTTTACTCTTATCTGACGGAATATAATTTAGTTTACAACACTTCACTCGGTTGAGGCTACCAAGACTCCTGTTCTGCATTCTCATTTAAAGGTCTCTTGAACATGCTAAATTACAAATCTTTACCACGTTACAAACCCCTTTTGTTGTTCCTCCATTGATGGACAAAAAACCAAATTTGGAAATCATTTTATGTCCCCAGGCATAGCTATAGGGGGTGAAAGGCCTCTTCCCCACTTATTTCAGACGAATTTACAACGGATTTCCGAGTAAATACTTTCAAAATCATTGAAAATCATTGCAAAAAAGTGCCATAAGTGGGGGCACGTATTTGTAACTGATTTCCCAGGATTCACCATCTACAACATTGTGGGTGAACCCGTCCGGGAATAATTGACATGTCAATTGTTTTCCGTCCGGATTGCCTCCTAAACCGCGGGGGCAATCCAAAGGGAGTTTTGCGTCGTGTAAAACGACCCCGTATTTTCATTGAAATCAAAAAAATAGGCTGTGACTTTTTTTGGGAGGTTTGCCACGGTTTTGACGATCGTCAATCCGTCAGAAAAATCCGTCCGAAAAAGCCTTTGTGAACAGGCCAAAGGGGCCCCAAAAAGGCCCCTACTGCTGTCCGAATTTATGTTAAAAAAGGGCAATGTTGGGGCGGCCCTTTTATGGATTTTGCACTGGGGCCCCGGAGCTTTAAGCTACGCCTATGTCCCCGGCACTCGTAATATGGAAAGGTGCAAAGCCCAAAAAAGTTTTTAACCAATAAACATGAAAATAGGCTGCACTCTATTAACAAATTCACCAAATTAACTCCTCTGTGAGTTTATAATCAAATGGAGGCACATATGGAACGAGGTGGATCAAAGTTCATCTATTTTTCAGTGTCAAATCAAACCCGAAACTATGAATGATTCGCGATTACAAACGGTGTCTAAAGTTCCCTCGTCTGTGTATTTGGTGCATTACAGAACTTAACACAAACGCCCCTGAGTTTTTTAATCCGGCTCCACACAGAAGCACCCAAAGGAAACCTCCGCTCGGTAACTTGCCAAAAAAAACTCTCTTTATTAGAAAATTAAAAAGACAGCATTACACGTACATAGTAAAAACTTTACTAAAACCCTTTCGGGGTTCACCCCTTTTTCACAAAATTTTTCTAGTATTGCCCTCATATTTAAAAAACCCAAATAAAAAACCAATCAAATTCCAAAGTTTCAAACCGGACTAGGATTAAATAAACCCCACGTAGTAAAAACACAGGGAAACCCGCCAAAGGGGAACACATATGATAAATTTCCTAGTAGAAAACTATAAACATAAAATGGGTATTATATTTTTTGTATGTGTAATATACCTTAAAGGATCATAATCTAATCTATGTTCATAAAAACAAATATATATAAAAAATAAATCTGGCATAATTCAACCCCCCGGTACCTTTCCCATTGAAATCCAAAAAGCTTCCTTCTGTCTTAATTTTTTACCCAATTGCCGCCCCGGGAGGACGGGAATGTGTTTCTATACATAAAATTTTTAAACTAATAATTTCCCTATGTCTGTTTTTGGGTCGGCTTGGCCGGACGTGCTCGGTTCTTACACTCCATTTTCCCATGCTACAAGGACTAATACCGTCTGTAAAAAGGTAGCCCCAACATTTTTTGTTTTTTTTGTCATTACGCTTAGGCACATTTTTAAGCCCCAAACAGGTTTTTAAAAGACCATAATAGGCTGAAAATAAGAGAAGTCATTTGAATACATTCAGGAAAAACTATGGGGGAATCCTGCTTGGTGGGGCCACAGGTCCCAGCAATACCTATGCTGCGCTGGCTCCTGCTGTATGTAGAATAAAGGGTGAGAACAGCAAAAATACATTTCAAATTTAATGTAGTACAAATTAAAAATTTAAAAATCTGAACATCCTTATCAGTTGTTATTTAATGTAAAATTAGTGTTAGATTCTATATGTTTTAAATACATTTTATAGGAGATATTTCTATATTTTTGGGATATTATATATTTTTATATTCATTTTATATGATAAATTTTTTTATTAAATTTAAATAATTTAATTTTATATGGTTTGGTAATTATCAGAAATTAATTTTTATTATTGTACCTGTGGAAGTTGATAAATATTGGACATTTTTTTTGGCCCTTACAGAAAATCTATCTCCCCGTCGACTCCTCAGGCTCAGGCAGAGCACATTGGGATAGGTCTGCCTGTCCGAGCAGTAATGCACCAAGTGTTGCTGAACCCCATTCATATATGTGTCTAATATTACGAGTGTGGAGCGACGCCTCCAGAACACCCCTCATGCTAGACGTAGTAGAAAGTGTCTGTATCATTTTATAGTTACGGATTCCATTGAAAGAGGAACATTTCGGTCCGATTAGGATCCTTCTCAACGGCATCTTCATCAGATGTATATTCCTTCTTCACATTCCATTTATTTTTTTTTTATGACACAGGTGACTTCTTATCTGTGTCCTTCCTCCTCTTCTTCATTCTAGACTTCCATGACTTCTTCCAGCCATATATCTGCCAAGTTTGCTGCCCAGACACATTGTGCCCCCTCACCCCGGGGTCGAAATATGGAAGATGGAAGTTACACTGACAAGTACAGGAAATTATATCTCTTCAGTAAACACAAAGTACTGTGTGGACTGAAAACAATGGCTTATCTGTAATATCGCTAGAGATAATTAGTTTGCTCCAGAGCTCAGTCTGTTATGGGGTAACATTACTCCCTGATTTAATCTCTTTGCTCTAATCAGATAACAGAGTTGTGGCCAAGGAAATAGATAACCATAGAAACCTGTGCATGCTCAGAGCTCAAAAAATGTCTCTAATCTCATGACTAAAGTAAAATTTATTGATTAATGTATTTAGAAAAAAGTCTTCATTTAACTGTCCCTTCATGTTGAAAGCTAATCTTTGAAATCACAGACAGCTTTACACTCATTCTGCCTCATCAAACTGTGAGTGGTTCTGTAGCAGTGGTTAGCATATTAGCTCCTCTATAATTAGCTGAGACAGAACAAAGACGTAAGTGCAGGAAATTTTATTTTCAGTCAACAAAGCTACAAGTGCTCTAAGGCTATGTTCACACAGCAATAATTGCGGGACATATTTTGTCCGCAATTACGGCATGTGCTCAGGAGCGGGGGCGGGGGGGGTGGGGGGGGCATCGCCCGCCGGCCCCATGGACATTCATTATTCACAGCGCGTATACGCCGTGAATAATTGACATGTCACTTCTCTCCCCCTCACCATATTGTGCGAACGGGGAGAGGAGATGTAATCCATAGTTCTCTATGAGAACTGTGGATTACCCTAATGACTGGGACGTATCTTGCCTCGTATCTAGTGCAGTACGGCGCGAAATACAGGGCAAGTTACATCCCATTTTAAGCTGTGTGAACATAGCCTTAGTAGTGAAAACAATTGCTTATCTGTAACAAAAGCTAAACTTGTTAGAGATAAAGGGTGACAAATATGAACGGAGCTGCGCCAGAAGTCTGTAATGCGCCAATATCAGGTGCATTACAGAGCGTCCACGACATTGTGTTATGCGTGTTATTTCGGGAGGGTGTGCGAGAGGTGGTGCGCACTACAACCGTACAAAGCTATAAATCTATAGCTTTGCTACGGCAATTCCAGGCGCATTACTGCTGGAACAGGTAGAGCATTTTCAAAGTGGTTTACCTGAGCCAGAATTGACATTTATGTGCTGGAATGCATTTGATTTATGACCCACAGTAGAACAGGTTCATAAATCAGGTGCATTCTACATTAATATAATGCGCATAAAAAATCAATCATACATGTCACCCAAAGAGTCTACTCTGGAGTGAGCTCCATCCATAGTGACATCACTCTCTGTTCTCTGTCTAATCATGAAGAGAGATGCACAAAGAGCAGATAAAATCTCTCTTATCTCCTGACCAGGACAATATCAAAAGAGCAATGTATTTAGTAAAAATCTTCATTTACTGTTCCCTATACATTGAAAGCTAATCATTGCAGTGAGAAAACCCCTTTAACCTCCTAAAACACCTTAAACAACTCTACCTTTAACTTAGATTTAGGCTCTTGTTAGTGATAGGGTTAGAGAAAAAAATTCATGCTGTACCCAAATTTTTTCAGTGCAATCAAACTTGTGTCAAACCAAACATGGCCTTATTAGAGCGATATTTTTCACAATCTGCAGCCTCTGGCATAGAGACACGTATGGGCACTGTACTGACTACACTTGGTCAATGTGCTTGAAAATCCAGCATTTGTTAGTCATGACTTATCCTAAGACTTCACACAGGAGGACATTTCAGGGAATTCTATTCTATTCTATATTATTAATCATGAAAAGTTTATTTTCCATTGAATTAACTGCAAAAAAAGAGTAAAAATGAATTGTACAAAAGCGCAAACCCCGTGTTTATTAAGACAAATTTTTCACTTTGACTTCCCATATTCGCCTTACATTTACACCCTTTTTTTTTTAGCATTTTGTTTATATCATTTTTTTTTCTTTAAAAAACGAGGAAATTTTTCCCACAAATAGCATTATTATAAGAACGGTTCCACAAAGGTAAAAGGTGAAACATTTTTAAAGGGGGGTTGTTAGGAACAGCCTAAGCGTCAAAATTTTGCCCCGCAAAATTTTTCAGTAAATTCGTTCTGTTTCAAAACATTTTTTACTCTGCATACTTAGGGGCCGGTATGGGGGTTCGCAAAACAATAGACGCGACACATGAAGGGGTCAATACTCAAGACAGTAAAATTTTAAAACAAATTGTTTTCACCCGCACATAGAAAAATGTATCCAGACCTGTCATTCCGATGAAAGTCATGTTCGCTCGGTTACTGGAAGGATAAATGAGATAAATGCCTCGGATTTTTTTTTTTTTTTCATCCCTCCAGTTACATTTGCCTAATACAATTTTTTTTTTCGTAGTCTACCGGGAAATAAAAAGTATAACTCTATGGGTTAGACTTAACTTTATACATAGCAAAACTCCGATAATTGTAACCACATTAAAAACTACCAAACCCAACAAACCTGGCATGGGCAACCATCAAGATAGAGTGTAGGGTCACAACAAAGTAAATAACAAAAACTTTAATAATTTTAACCCAAAGGGCCCCACTACAAGATTGCTGCTTTTTAAGTTAAAAAATCTTGAAAAACAAGTCATTTGCAATATGTGTCCATTAACAGTGTCCTACCTATTCCTAGATATCCCCTCTTGTATGGGCTGCATCAGCTCCTCAGGTCGCTATAGCTACAGACCTGTTCGATCTCTCCTGATAGGCTGCCAGCACTGGTTACTATAGCTACAGACCTGTTCTATCTCTCCTGATAGGCTGCCAGTACTGGTTGCTATAGCTCTAGACCTGTTCAATCTCTCATGATAGGCTGCCAGCACTGCTTACTATAGCTACAGACCTGTTCAATCTCTCATGATAGGCTGCCAACACTGGTCGCTATAGCAACAAACCTGTTCTATCTCATCTGATAGGCTGCCAGCACTGGTCGCTATAGCTACAGACTTATTCAATCTCTCCTGATAGGCTGCCAGCACTGGTCGCTATAGCTACAGACTTATTCAATCTCTCCTGATAGGCTGCCAGCACTGGTCGCTATAGCTACAGACTTATTCAATCTCTCCTGATAGGCTGCCAGCACTGGTCGCTATAGCTACAGACTTATTCAATCTCTCCTGATAGGCTGCCAGCACTGGTTGCTATAACTAAAGACTAAGGCCGTGTTCACACGGCTTATTCAAGCCGTATTTGCGCGATGGATCCCGCCCGCAATACGGCTTGAATAAGGGGCAGGGCCAGGGGCGCGGCGGGGGAGCTGTACGCGCCGTAAATAATGTGCATGTCACTTTCTCCCCCCGCGGTGGATTCGCCGAGCGGGGAGGAGCGACGGAATCCACAGTTCTCATAGAGAACTATGGATTACCGTAATGACAGCGCAAATCCGGCGCGCAGTACGGCTCCAATCCGCGGCGAAATAAGCCGTGTGAACATGGCCTTAGAGTACTCAGCAGCTTGTTACTGCAGGCCAGTAGAAGCTAGTAAAGTCAGTAAAGCCACTAAACACTTACTTAAAAAATGAAACCGAGAAAACAAGACCGAAGTAAGAGGAATTCATGTAGTGAGACAACTCCTTTAACCTTTATTAGCTATTGATATAAAAAAAAAAAAAAAAAAAAATATTCAATAAAAACTCCTGCACTGACCTTCAAAAGAAGACTAATGCTGCTTATCCAAAATTGGAGATACTGGCCCCTTAATGGTGACCACGCTCTACAGATTTACCGTACATGTAAAGGAAGAACTGAAAGAAAAAAGAATACAGGAAGGAAAGGAAAGCACGAAACCAAACGATTAATGCCAGAATCTGGTGAATAAGGTAAATCAGAAATGGATATAAACAAAGTCTACACGATGAGAGATGTACAATCCCAAGACCGCTACATAGATTAATATTATATATAGGTCAATAACATCCAAATTACTAACGCGTTTCCTCCGTACTATATGATTGGATTCATTAAGGATCCAGAAGTGACCACATGACATCCAACTAAAACTGATGATGAAGATGAGATAAATGGCTTGAATTTTTTTTAAAAAAAAATTTTTTTCACTTTCACTTTTTTTTCCCTCTTTAATTAATTTGTCCAATATAATTTTTTTTTTTTTTTTTTAGTATACTTGGAATTAAACTATACAACTGAATAGATGTTTAACTTTATATATATAGCAAAACTGTAATAATTGTAACCACATCAAAAACTACCAATCCCAACAAAGCTGATATTGGCAACCATCAAGATAGAGTGCGGGGTCACAGCAGATTAAACGACAAAAACTTAGATATATGTGAACCTTAGAAAAAGATCGCACTTAACCTTTATTAGCTATTGATATTAAAACTATTCACTAAAAATCCCTTCACTGACCTTCAAAGGAAGACTAATGCTGCTTCTCCAAAATTGGGGATACTGGCCCTTTAATGGCGACCGCGCTCAGGAATGTAGTCCTACAAATTTCCTATCATATCCGTACAGTTCTACAGATTTACTTACATGTACATGTGAAGGAAGAACCAAAAGAAAAAAATAATACAGGAAGGAAATGTAGCAAAAAACAAACGATTAATGCAAGGATATGGTATATAAGGTAAATAAAAATGGATATAAACAAAGTATACACCATGAGAGATGTACAGTTACAAGACCGCTACATAGATTAATATTACATTAGGTCAATAACCTCTAAATTACCAACCCATTTCCCCCATAATATATAACCAGATAATATAGAACCAGAAGTGACCACAAGACATCCATACTAAAATTGATAATGAATTTTGTTTGTTTTTTCTTAAAGGGGTTGTATCATTTCATGAAATGGTCTTCAGAATAAGGGACAGTAAAACAAACAACTTTGCAATTGGATGTCATTAGCAAAGCTGTCTTGTTTTCCTGTCTCCTTTATCTTGTTTTCTGTAAACACCTTCCCCAGTGCCAGTCGGATTGCTCCCCTTTCATTAAATTTGGGTGACGGCTCTATTAATTTACATTCTGTCTGGCCCCCGGTCATATTCACGGAAGCGTGCATTCCTGCCTTTCTCTTGGGAGCCGTGAAAAATTTCACTCTATACAGCTAGTAGCTCCACAGTAACACTGCAGCTGCTTCTACAATCAGAAAACAGCAGAATTGTGCCTTGGTGCCTTGTGTAAACATAGAAGGGAGACAGATCTTTGCTCTGGAGGAGTTCATAAAGGATGGATTCCAACTGTAACAAACCTCCAGCTGTGAGAGGAGAAGAGATCAGAGCTCTGAGTTCATAGTAGACTGAATGCAGGCCTGAGGTATGTAAACAGCTCTTACAAAATAAGACTGCAAAGGGAGAGGACAATGAAATGTGAACTCAAACAGAGAGGATGGGGAAAACACACTGACTCGGGAGCGAGCATGAACAGCGAAGGGAGGGATGATGTCATCCCCCTTTAGTTAAGAAACACCCAGCTGGGAGGGGAAGAAACACCCCTGGATATCAGGAACTGAGAGAATCAAAGCTTCAAGAGAACAGCCGACTGATGAAGCGATACATCCCCTTTAATTTTCTCTCTTTCTCATCCTTTTGGCTACGTTTGACTAATACAATTTTTTTTATACTTGGAATAAAACTATTCAACATAATTGTTTAGGTTTAACTATATATATATATATATATATATATATATATAATATAAAATACAATATATAGTATATATATATATATATAAATATATATATATATATATATATATATATATATATATATATATATTATATTATAGTAATTGTAACCACATCAAAAACTTGCAATCCCAACAAATCTGGCATCGGCAACCATTGATTTAGAGTTCTAGGTCACAACAAATTAAATTACAAAACTGTCATACTGGTACATCAATGGTGACTGTGGGCAGGAACCTTGTCCTACAAATTCTCTGTTATATCCCTTCAGCTCTACAGATTAATGACTATCAAGTTTTATCTTTTTCTACGATGTGTGTATATATATATATTATAATTAGAAGAGCTGGAAATACAGAGCAGAAATGCTTATGAGTGCTATAGAACCACCCACAGCCTCACCAGGAAGAGACAGTATGAATAAAAGTAAAACTGTTGTTGCTTTTGCATCTCTTCATTTTAATCGCATGTGACCCGTTTTTAGTATGCTACAAGGTGCTAATAAATAGATGTTTCAATGTACGCTGGTGAGTGCCCTGGATTTACATCTCTTTATATTTTGATTTCACTGTATTGACTCTCTTTTTTTCTACTGAGCACCACTGAAAGTACAATAGCAATATAGATGTACGCATAGTGCCTGTCTATCCTACGTTTGCTTCAAGAGTGGTGTCGGAGGTATTTTTCTTCTTTTATATTGGTAAAACTGCTTCTAGCTCTGAAACAGTATGGTGAGAAAACTCCCTTCGAGTTTTATCTTTTTGTAGGGTATGTATACATTGTAACGCCTCACATGCATTCAGACACCAATTCAGACCGTTCTGGGGGGTACTTAGCTATCAGATCGCTGTTCTTGGTAGCAAAGTATTGGCACGCTGACACCAGGCTTCTGTTTTAAACTGGCCTCAGCCAGCTTTATTCAGGCATAGAATACAAAACATAAATCATCACCTCAACCTCAAGCCGTCTGGCCAGTAAATACACATATGCAGTCCCACTCTAAACGCGGTCGGGAGCTTACGTCTAGCACCAGCAGAAGACAATAGTACAGCCACTGTACTGAACAGGCTTTTTTTCCAGCCTGGGGAGGGGGGGGGGTAAGAGCCTCTTCCTTGGCACTGCATTGCTCCAATCTTCAGGCAGCAAAACCACACCACATGAACACCTGTAGTCCTAGGTTTTATAGGCCTCCAGGGATGTGTCCAAAACGTGTCCTGGAACACGGGGAGTAGACGCCCACCCAACACATTGTCTACCCCCGATAAGAGCCAACTCAGGAACAGCTGCAAAGCCAAATTAATTATAAATGGCTGTCAACCACTTAGTGTGGCTGACAACTCTTATGGCTGGCTCCTATTCCACCAAGGCCAGATATCTTTGGTGGCGTGTTGTTTGCAGGTCTCCGCCTGCACACCCTCTAGTGGCAGAAACATGCGACTACCAGCGGTCGCTCTGCCACAATGTATGTATGTATATATATATACACATATATATATATATACATATATACTGTATATATATATGACATGAGAGCAGGAGATCTTGTCTATACTCCAGAGAACTTTAGATCTCAAAGCAGGCAAGTAATTACTCTCTGTTGTTTGTTAGAGAGAGCACACTCTGTTCTCAAGCTGCTGGCAGTCCCACCTGTGATGATGTCCCTCCCTGCTTTTAAATGCACTCAATCAATATTTTTGGAAAAAGTATTTTATTACCTTTCCCTGCATGTAGAAAGCTCCCTTTGCAGTGAGACAACCCCTTTCACCTCTATTAGCTGTTAATATTAAAAACTATTCACTAAAAATGCCTTCACCTAAATTCAAAGTGGACTAATGCTGCCATCCAAACTCAATGTAACTGCCCCGATAATGACGACTCCTGTTGTATCCCTATAATTCTATAAAAATAATCAATTTTCTTGCTCCAACGTGGACCCTCCAAGTACCTGGGCTCCAGAAAATTGGAACAGCAGCATAAGTAGCATTAATTAAAAGTATAAATAATAGTGGCACATACTAGAAAACTTAACACTACACTAATCCATAAAAAATTGTTATTTTTGCAAAAAGAATCAATGGTCTTGCACCTATGTGAGTCCATTTATCTCTTGGTCCCATAGTAGATGCTATAACTTCTACAGCTATAGTTACAGTCAAGATTGTATAAACTAACAGAAAGTCAACGGCTTAGATAGTACTAAACCTTAGGACATTGACGATCGAATTGTACAAACTACTATTGCATTTTGCTCCCGGAGCCTCATGCACCATTTGAGGATACTACTACGATCAATGATGTGTGATAATTCAAAGGCTCTAATGAGGACATCTTGTATTGGGGCTCAAAGGCCTTAAATTAAACCTTTTCTTTGGGGGACACTAGATGATGTTGTTAAAGATCAGTCCAACAAAGACATGTCAAGAGTTTTAGTTACTTTGGGTCCTGGTTACATTTGGGCTGTAAGTGAAGTCTTTGTTTTTTTTACCTCTTTAAAGATCAATGGATAGGGTAAAACATATTCTATAGTCATAAAAGGTGACAATAATGGACATATAGCAAATGGAGCCAAAGGATACCATCGCTTTTTAGCGCATTTTCACCTAGGATTGGAAGAAACCCCTAAGCATGGTGGAACTAGTGCTGCTTTTCCGGGAAAAAAGGGGGTAATAAGCAAGACTCATGGGCAGCTAACCAACAGTAGCTGTAGGAAGGTACCCCAGAAAAAAACTCCACTAGTGGGCCCCAAGTATTAACTCAACCATTGGGCCTCAATCATCAACTCCACTGGTCGGCCACAAGAATCATCTCCACTAGTGTAGCCCAAGATTCCACTCCATTGGTGGGCCCCAAGAATTTACTTCACTGATGGACCCCAAGAATTAACTCCACTGGTGGCCTTAATCATCAACTTCGCTGGTTCACCCCAAGATTCAAAAAGCAAGAGGCAAATGCAGTCTTGTACAGTAGCTGTAGGGTGGATCCCAAGAACCAACTCCACTGGGGGGGCCCCAGAATCGACTCCACTGTTGGGCCCCAAGAAAAAACTCCACTGGTGGTCCCCAAGATTCAACTTCACTTATTGGTCCAAGAATTAACTCCACTGGTGGGCCCCAAGATTCAACTCCCCTGGTAGGCCCCAAGAATTAACTTCACTTGTTGTTCCCAGAATCAACTCCACTGGTAGGCCCCAAGAAAAAACTCCACTGGTGGGCCCCAAGATTCAACTTCACTTGTTAGTCCAAGAATTAACTCCACTGGTGGACCCCAAGATTCAACTTCCCTGGTAGGCCCCAAGAATTAACGTCACTTGTTGTTCCCAGCATCAACTCCACTGGTGGGTGCCAAAAATTAATTTCACTGGTTGACCCCAAGAACCAACTCCACTGGAGGACCCAAGAATAAACTCCACTTGTAGGCCCCAAGAAAAAACTCCACTGGTGGACCCCAAAAATTAACTTCACTGATGGACCCCAAGAACCCACTCTACTGGAGCACCCAAGATTCAACACCCCTGGTGGGCGCCAAAAGTTAATTTCACTGGTGGACCCCAAGAACCAACTCCAATGGAGGACCCAAGAATAAACTACACTGGTGGGCCCCAAGAAAAAACTCCACTGGTGGTCCCCAAGAATCAACTTCACTTGTTGGTCCCAGAATCAACTCCACTGGTGGGCCCCAAGATTCAACTCCATTGGTAGGCCCCAAAAATTAATTTCACTGGTGGACCCCAAGAACTAACGCCACTGGAGGACCCAATAATCAATTCCATTGGTGGGCCCCAAGAAAAAACTCCACTGGTGGACCCGAAAAATTAACTTCCCTGATGGACCCCAAGAACCAACTCTACTGGAGGACCCAAGAATCAACACCACTGGTGGGTCCCAGAAATAACTCCACTGTTGGGATCCTAGAATCAACTCCACTGGTGGCCTTAATTATCAACTCCTCTGGTTCGCCCCAAGATTATACTCCACTGGTGGGCCCCAAGAGTCAACTCCACTGGTGGGCCCCAAGAGTCAACTCCACTGGTGGACCCCAAGAATCACCTTCACTGGAGGGCCCCAGAATCAACTCCACTATAGAACCTCAAGAATCAATTCCACTGGTGGGCCTCAAGAATCCAATCCAGTGGCGGGCCCCAGGCACTCCAGTCCTACACTGTTTGCATTCCTTCATTTTAGCAATTTTTTTTAAGAGGGAACAGCTTCCATTTCAGAGGTAAACTTCTCATTTTTTTATTTTTTTTATTAAGTGCGGGCCATCATCTTGATTTAGAGAAGTGATAAAGTGAGCAGCGAGATCCTCATCCGGAACTTGAGACATCTCTCCATCCCTCAGACTGACGAATGTGAATGTGCACAGATCAAAACAGGATTTGTGGGAATGATTGCCACTTTTAATCTGTGAACCGATATGCGGAAATATGATTTTTGTTTCCATCTAAAAGCCTCTCGAGCGAATTGGTTTAGTGTCAATTTGGGAACACGTAATCATGAGCATTAAATGCAGCGGGGAATATATCCACAACAGTTTGGAAATGCAGACCTTATAATCCATTGATTTTGTGACTAACCATCTACAATGGTAATAGATTGCACTGTATGTTGAGCTCAGTCCTACTTATTATGTTCTTACTCCCCAGACAGCTTTCCTGATAGAAGATCCTTTAATATTATTTAATGCTTAATGCGGAATGTCTCTCCCACTTATCTGTATTTAACCTCATGGAGAACATCACAATGTTTCGCATTATAAACTTGTTTTTGTCCATCAATAAGAAGTTTGCTTGTTTAACCCACAAGAGCTAACACACTGCACCCATCTATAGCCTATGAGTGGTCGCCTCTACTCGGGCTTGGCCCCTAATGCAAACCCATTATCTCTGATTAATGAATTCTGATTCATTTCCAGTAGTGAGACGTCTCCATTATCAAGGGATGGTAACAGCTACTGGACAGTGTGAAATAGAGAATATCGTTATGTATTTCTATATGTTATGTATTTTCAGATTTTTTGCTAATATTGCATGTTAACCATTGTGTTAATCAGTCTGGAGTAAAGCATATGGTTCCTAATATTGGAACTGGTATTTTTGGACAGTTTTTTTTCTTCCATGGAAAATCCCATTAGTATGTGGTCTCTTTAAAGATGTGTTCTTGCCATGTTGTTTCACAGCAGGCTCCAGGCTCTCTCTTCTTGTTCAGGCTGTGGATGGTTCGAAAACTTCAGGCTCCCACTTCCTAGTCAGGTTGTGGGCAGTTCTACAGCTTCAGGCTCCTACTTCCTGTTCAGCCTGTGGGTGATTCTTCAGCTTCAGACTCCCACTTCCTGTTTAGGCTGTGAACAGTTCTACAGCTTCAAGCTTCCACTTCTTAATCAGGCTGTTGGTGATTCTACAGCTTCAGGCTCTCACTTTCTGTTCAGGCTGGGGCTTTTTCTCAACTTCAGGCTCCCACTTCCGTTCGGGCTGTGGGGGCTCAACAACTTCAGGCTCTCATTTCCTTTTCGGTTGGGGGACATTTTCGCCTCGAGGCTACATTTTCTCTTCGGCTTAGGGGCTCTACGTTCGGCTCTAATTCTTTTCAGGGTGTGGGTGGTTCAACAACTTCAGGCTCCCGCTTCCTCTCTAGGCTGTGGGCAATTCTACAGTTTTAGAATCCCATTTCCCTTTTTCGGGCTGTTGTGGTTTACATATGGGTGACATTTCAGCTCTGCTATTCCTAGCTGAGCCTGTTATGGGACAATGGTTATGGAGCAGTTTTAATAGCAGGGAACAAGGCTACAGAGTTCTTAGGGGTTACAGCTTGTCAGTAAGAAACTAAATACAATTTGTATAAGGCTAAGAAGCGAAAAGTTTTTATAGGTATTATACCGGAGAGGAGTGGAGATAACGCTCGCACCGGAGGATGCAGGTCATGAAGCACTGCCCTGCTTCCTGCAGTCAAGTATAACTGCACATGTCCAGAAAGGAAAAGTCCAGAGATGCATGACATGCCTAAAGACACCGGAGCGCCGCAGCAGACCTCATCAGTCCCGCATCCCCACTCAGAGCTCAGCCCCCGACTGGGAAATAGGGTTTGAGACCGAACGACAATGAATAAAAAAAATAAAATTTTCATAACAAATTTTTATTTAAAAATAACCAGAAGCCAAATTGCAAAAACAAATACATAATGAAACATGGTTAAAGTGACGAATGGCAACGCACAAACATAGATAGATATTAGACATAATGACAGTAAAGTGTAATATAAAAAAATATATGAAAGAAAATTAGATCGAGTGACATGTAACAAAGAATCACAGATATATAATACATGCAAAATATGATTGTAAGTGAAAATAAAAATATAAAAGGCATTTCAGATTTACAGTATATAAAGTGCAATGTGAGGCGCAGATACATGATATAAGATCACATAGAAAATACAGTGTGAAAAATCACAAGATAAGTTTAATTGGTACAAAGAAGAAGTTGGATACCTGGGTGGGCTCTTGACTATGAGTGAGCATTACATCTGATTCTTACTACCATATGAGGTTGATAGCATCTATGCCTGTCTGCACTTGCATTTTATAAGTGGGAAAATGTCTCCTTAGGGAGAGCCACCAATAAATTGGTCAGTGTGAGGATTTACGCGCCTTTCAGACCTCACTGACTGTTTTGCATAAACCAAAGGCTTCTGGGAAAAGAGCTAGGGAGCTAAACAGCTCCCTAGCTCTTTTCCCATAAGCCTTTGCTTGAATTGTATTATCATATATTTGATATAATAGACCCCCATGTATTTTTTGTCTTTATTTTGTAGTTTGTTTTTATTATATTTTATTAACTATGATTTAATAAAGACTGATTGTATATACTTTTTATGGGAATCAGTCCTTGATATTTTTGATTTGGTCTAATATGTCATTTCTGTAGTGATTAGGACCATTTAATTGTGTAATATTTATTTGATGGTATTAAACAATATTATACCTAGAGGTGGGCGAATTGATTCTAACGAAGTGGAACTCGTTTAGAATTTCCGGAAAACTTTGGTTCTGAACGTAGTCAAAGTTTGGGGTGATTCGCGGGAACGAAGCGTGCTTTTGATTGATAAAATGGCTGCGAGCACATGGCGCTACATGGGGCAAAGCACTCTGGGAGGAAGAAGGGCATAGCCTGCATGACATGTGCAGAGGTGAAGCCAATCAGAGACCGGCGGGATTCTGTGACGTCACTGCACTATATAAGTCCGGGCGCGACGCTGGGAGCTCACACTCCTCTCACTGTACTGATAGGGAAGGTGCTGCCGCGGCTGCTTATGATAGCTGATACTAAAGAACTCATTTTTTATACAGCGATTTTTGGGGGTGTCACAGCTTGTCTCAGAGACTGCTTCTCTTAATGTTCTATTTCAGATTTTTTTGGTGTATTGGATCTGAAGTCCAGTGTGCGTCCACTGCAGCTGCATATACATTTAAATCCTATCTGCTCACAGCACATTGAAAAATCCAAGGGGGATCTAAGCCTTTTCCTGTTGTTTTCTTTTAAAGAAAAAAATACAAATCCCCTTTCTTTTTTTGGTGCTCAATTCTTTTGCGAAATTTACATCCAGGGGTTTTAAATTAAGCGTTGTTCGCTGCTGTGGTGAAAAAAATAAACCGCTTTCACCCCCAAAAAAAAGACATTTTTTCCGGCAAAATTCACAAGCAAAGGGTTTATTAAATTTTTTCTCTTTTGGTCGTAAAAAAAAACGCCATTTTTTTAAAACGCACAAAACTGGGATTTTTTGGTTTCTCAATTTTTTGGGCCCCAAATTAAAACCGGGGTAATTTAAATGTTTTTCTGCTGCTTGGGACTAAAAAAGACCGTTTTTTTCACCACAAAAAATACATTTTTCCGTAGCATAATTCACAAACGAAGGTATTACAAATTTTTTCTCTTGTTGTGTGCGTAAAAAAACCCCCATTGTAACACCACAAAGCTCTAGTTTTTTGGTTGCTCATTCTTTGCGCAATTTAAACCCCGGGGGTTTAAATTTAAACTTGTTTTGCAATTGTACCATAAAAGAAACTTGTTTTTCACCGCCACAAAAAATTTGTACATAAATTCAAATTTCCAAGGTTAATTTAAACCGTTTGTGCTTTATAATCATAAAATACCAGAGTTTTTAAAGCACATACAAGTCAAATTTTCCTCCTTTGTGAGCGCAATTTATATCCAAGGGTTACCCAAACTTTAATGGGTTCATTTGGAGTCAAATACAGGGTGTGTATTTATCAATACAGATATCTTAAACAAACAGTGTCTGTACATTTTAGAACAAACAGTATTCAGACAGAGAGATGGCGGGCTCTTCACCTGCGATGGCAGAGCACAAACATTCCAGGCCCAGGTCGCAGCACAGCAAGGGGACGTCGCAGCAGGGGTCAATCGGTGAGCCACAACTGCCGCTGTCATCTAGCGGCCGTGTGTTGTTTCAGCAACCCAAAGGTTCTTGATTGGTTTGACTAGGTCATCCACTTCCTTACAGATGACATCTGACAACCCCAGCAAAGAGTCGGTGGGAACGCAGAAAACAACCCTTAGTGGCATGGCCCGGAGCGGTCACGGCCCCACCGTCCTCAACCCCCCTCTGCCCCCATCCAGTTCCCTCAGCCAGGGATCTACTATGGGTCTGGGCTCAGCGCCACTATATAGCGAGGATGAACAATTTGAGAGGCAGTCAGCAGCTACTTGCAGCAAAGAAATGGGCCAATATCCCCTGCTTCTTACAGTAGCCGGCAAAGCTAGATTTAGAGTGGCATGGGAGGTCATGTTGTGAGGGGTCAGCCTCTGCATACCAAGACCGGTGATGAGGACAGCAGTGACGATGAAACACAAATAGATATGATGTACGACCGCACTTGGTGAGCCAGGTGAGGCAAGGCTTCATCATCGTCAGGAAAAAGAGGCGTCAGCTTGCGCGTCAGGCAGCGGCGCAGCCAGAAGGGGGTTTTTGTGGCCGTGAGTCAGCAAGATAGCAGCAGTGTGAGGTCGGGAACCCCAAAGCGGCCACGGGGTAAAAAACCCGCTTCGCGGGTTCCCAAGAAAGTAGCGGCACAGGGGCTCAGTGAGGCAGCGGGGGGCAGTAGTCACTCAGTGCGGAGCGTTGGCGGTTAAATCCGATTCTGCGGGGTGTGGCTGTTCTTTGCTATGACACCGGAGGAGCCGAATATGGTATATGTAGAATCTGTGGGCAAAAGTTGAAGCAGGGCCCCAGGGAGCTAACGTTTGGGACCACGGCCCTGCGTCAACACATGCAGCGCCACCATCCAGGGCATGTGAGAAACGTGGCTCAGATGTGGTGGTCCATCCTGCCACCGCAGCAACACAGCAGCAGCGCCCAGTGGTACGCATGCCATTGCAGCCAGTCAAGGGTCCACCACCTCTGCAGAAGGGGGCTGTTTCCTTTGACATCATTCTCCCGGTCCAGATGCTCCTGCTCCTCGCTACTCCATGGCGCCAGCAGTCGTTCAGCGAGGGGATTGCAAAGAAACAACAGTATGCGTCCAACCATCCAAAAGGGGCAGCGCTGACCGTGCTCCTATCCAAGTTGTTGGGGCTGCAGTCCCTCCCTTTCCAAATGGTGGACTCTGCACCGTTCAGAGAACTAATGGGTTGAGCCGAGATGGAGAGTTCCAAGCCGTAATTTCTTTTCCAAAAGGCAGTACCAGCACTTCATAAAAAATGTAGAACAGAAGGTGGGCCGTCCTTGAGCTTATCGGTTTGTTCCCAAGGGCCCCGGCAGCACGGACGTCCCGGAGCTGTAACTACGGTCAGGCCAGTACATGTCCTTTACGCCCACGGGTGAATGTCTTCCTGCCCAGGCACACCAACAACTTGGACAGGAGACGCCGCTTTCCCCCTCCACGTTGTCAAACTGCGGCTCCCGCACCAATGTCCGCCTCCTCCTCCTCCCCCATCCCCACCATCTCAGCCTCCCCCAATACTGCTCCATCATACCACATGTTAGGCACACGGTGTCCCCATTTCAAACCCTGGTTCCCCGCGAACGAATCACACAGGAGGAACGCTCCGCCATGCAGCAAAAAATCGATGTGTGGCTTTCCCCCGCCCCAAATGCAAAAACAAAACCATGGACGGACAAAGGAAGGGGAAAAGGGGTTTCCCCCTGCCCGAGGGGGGATGGTCCATGCCCCTGCGGTCAGTGCAAACGGGGGGAAAAAAGGTTCCTAAGTCTTCCACACTTCAAAATTCGAAAATGGCCAGAAACTGTCATGCACTTTTTCCCTTTTTACAAAGCCAGAACACCCTCCCGAGTTGCAGGGGGGAAAAGGGCCCCCCCCAACACCTCGATATCCCATGTTTCCACCGTTTTAATTCCCGCCTGACGTTGGGCCGACTGTATGAACAGAGAAACATTAACATTTTTTGATGATCCAGGGGGACAGGGGTAATCCCTTGTAACTTTGATTTCCCGTGGGACTCATGCGTGACACCCCGTTGTTGAGCCATTCGAGGAGGGGCCCCGGTTTTTTTTTTAGTCGCCAGGACTACGAAGAAAATGTCATTCCACGCTTCAGTCCGAACGATGCGAAAAATTGTCTGGGGGGACTGGAACGTGGGACTCTCTCCGCCACATGATCCGGGGGGGACGAAATGGAGGGGGAGGGGGACATGGGGCAAACAGTCTGGGGAAAATTTTGGATTTTTTTACCAGTGACAAGAAGGGGGAGAATACGTGGAGGAGGTAATGGGGATGAGGGAAACAGGCGATGACCCCAAACACCCGGGGGTAAAAAATGAGAGGGGCAGGAGCCCCCCGGGGTCACTTGTGCAGATGGCCCGCAGCATGCTGATTTCCTGGCTAGTAAACAGCCGAATAGTCAGCATCCGGGCAAAAGGATGACTTCGGCTCTCCACCCTATTGGACCCTCGCTCCCGGGTCCAAAATGGGAGCCTTTTTCCCAGCTATTGAGGGGGAGGAAAACTCAAATACTATAGGAAATCCTCCGTTCAGTTGGCGCTGCCTATGTGCGGCATCGTCCTTCCTTTTGACAGGTCTGACCGGGGGTTCTTCAGCGTCACGTTCTACTGCCGCAGCTGCTGGGGGAAGGTGGGGGGGTAGGAGCAAACCACTCCATCAGCAGCAACCAAAGTCTGGAGCCCACTGATGAGCAGCTTCCTTCACCCGCCTTGTAGGAGGGCAGTCGCCAGCAGCAGCAGCAGGACCGGGAGCAGACCCTGAACCAACGGGTTTGGTGGCCTACTTGGACAGCACTCTGCCACCCCAGTTAAAAAGATCCGCTGGACTACTGGGCAGCCAAACGGGATGTGTGGCCGCAACTGCCGAGTTTGCAGGGGAGAAGCTGTCCTGCCCGGCCAGTAGGTGGCATCAGAGCGGGTGTTCAGTGCGGCGGGGGCCATCTTTTACCCCAAGGAGAACCCGCTTGTCCAGGAAATGTGGAACGACTGACCTTTGTCAAGATGAATCAGGCGTGGATCGGCCAGGAATTTCCATACACCAATGCCTTAGGCGTCAGACTACATCAGCCAGACACCTCACCCAACTGTGAAAAAATGAGTTGGGTCCAAATTACCTCCTCAGCCACTATTCTGATCCGCCACCTGCTGATTGCCACACATCTGCTGACATTTTTCTCCATCTGCCCCCAACCATCTTTACCAGGACTGGTATTGCCACCACCTCCACACTCTGTCATTGTGTTCACTTTATGACCTCATGCTGCTGCTTGTGGCTGCTGCCGTGACCCCCACACTGTGTCATTGTGCCACTCTCTGACCTCATGCTGTTGCTCCTGCCCGTCACCTCCACTCTCTGTCATTGTGCCACTCTGTGGCCTACTCCATTTTTGCCACCTCCAGAATGTCATTGTGCCCTGTCTGACCTCATGCTGCTGTGGCTGCCGTGTCACCTCCACCTCTGTCATTGTGCCCCTTGTGGCCTACTCTGTTTTTTGCCACCTCCAGAATTATTGTGCACTGTCTGACCTCATGCTGCTCCCCGCCGTCACCTCCACTCTCTGTCATTTTGCCACTCTGTGGCCTATTCCGTTTTTGCACCTCCAAATGTCATTGTGCCACGTTGACCTCATGCTGCTGTGGCTGCCCGTCACCTCCACCTCTGTCACTAATGTTGCACCTGAGCCCTCAGCTTGTTTTTTTCCAGCTTTCGCTGGGCCCTGACTTTATCAGGCAACATTCCCCCTTCCAGTTTTTTGGTCAGTTTTGCCCCTTAAGTGCCCAGGAATTTTTATAGTGAAGCGATTCTAAGAGCGGCGGCAGTCATGTGGTGTATACTAAAACACAACATTGTATGAAGACCAAACCAAGCTCCCTCTGCATATTTAAGCATGGCACAACGTTCTACAGCACCCTGCAGGCTCTGTGCAGCCTGGAAATAGCTGCTTTTTAACGTGATTCGTCCCGAAGTAATTCGGATCGAAGTTATTTTTTGTCGGGAAATTCAGCAGAGTGAGCGAGCCGAATTTTGAGAAATTCGCCCTTCTCTAATTATACCTAGCCAATAAATGCTTCTTTCGTGATTTTGCAGTTAAGTATTGTCATGGGTGCTCCTGCGACCCTCGCTTCTGGTCTCAGGTTTACCTGTGCCCTACTGCAAGTGGCGCCGCGACCCGCATGTCAGGCCGCAGGCGCACTCGCAGCTTCTTATCGGGTGCAGCCGACTACTCACCTATCCTCGTCTCCGATGTCTCTGCTTCCCGGCGCGCACGTCCTCGCTCCATAGGGCACGCGTGCACCTGCTCTGTTAAATTTAAAGGGTCAGCACGCCGGTGATTCACAGAACGCTGACCCTATTTAACAGCGCCCCTTCTTGCTGTTCCTCGCCAGATCGATAGTGCCTTGTGCCTTGAGAGAAAGCGTTGTCATAGTGTTCCATTGCTATTCCGTGTACCGTACCTATTTGCCTCCGTCCCTTGACCATGAACCTTTGCCTCCTTTCCTGATCTTCCTGGCTGTCCACGACTTTGAACCAACCTAGCGATTCTGTACCACGCCTCTCCTCAGCCATCACTGCCGGCAAGTTGCGCCAGGGGTAGCGACCTAGTGGTTCGCTTACGGCAGCAAGTCCAACCCGCTTTGCGGCAGGCTCTGAAAACCAGCAGCCCCTTAGACTCCCTGGTGTAGCTTACACCACCACCTGCAGTAGTGCAGCGGATCCACTACTCCAGCTGTTACAAGTATGTATAATTTGCACTGTTTAACTCCCTACTGTCTCAATATTGGTGGGACCATCCCGATTTGGAAGCAATGTCCCGCTGTCCCGGGACAGCTGGAAGGAGGTAGGTCCCTGGGATCCACGATATATGCCTTGAATGCCCGGGACCGTGCTGTTCAATCTACTGTCTGCATATCCGCGGGACCTGCAAACAGCAAGCGCAGACTTGCTGGCTCTCACAGAGTCTTGCGATGAGAGTCGGCAAGTGTAGCAGAGCAGTGACGGTCGGGAAGTATCAAAAGAGGCTCCCTTGATGTCACTGGCTGTATCTCGCCCCCACAGCTAGACTATAGAGTCTAGAGTCAGCACACACTGCAGAGGGAAGTAAGTGGCCTCCGCCACCCCCTCCCTTTCCCCTCACCTGACACCTCCATGGCCTGTCCAGCTTTCCTGGATATGGAGAGCCTGTAACAGATTCTGCATTGAGCCCCAGGAGCTTCCAGTTACTGTAGATTGTTGTATGTGATACTATGATCATGATTTCCTATAATAACAATGTTTCTGCCCTTTTAGTCCCCCTCCCCCATCTGCGTGTTCCTTGCATCTCTTATCCTTTTCTAATAGTTTCCGATTGAAAAAACACGCTCAGGCATAAAGACTATTAATCTCATTGCTGGAGACACAAGGGCGCATTATGCAAGGTCCATCAGACACATTACATGAATATTTACATGCAGATTGTGTAAATGTCTGCTTCCTATCGTGGCGTACAACATTCACCATGTATATTTGCCGTAACGTGACAAGGACATAACACTTGCACTGCCTGCACCGACACAAAGCTCCAGGTCAATACACTGTTGTTTCACACACATCATCATTTTCCCTTAAAATCAAGTAATCAGTAGTTATTATCGCTCATCGTGTAATCCTCTTCTGTTAAGTCTTGGTAATGACGCATCAATACAGGAGCGTTGCATCTATAGGCAGATCTGCTGCTCTGTGCTGCTTGAGAAATGCTGGGCTTTAAATGTAGGTCGTGCAATGATGTGGATGAGCTGCAATGCCAAACATGGCCTGTGGATGAAGGGGGCGCTGTCTCAGGGGGAAAAAAAAATCAGACCTTCTCTTTTATTTCGCACCTTAACCAGTTCCTGACCAGGTTGTTCCCCCGCCCTGACCACTCAGCTCAACTTAGAGCTCCCATTCATGTCTATCGGCCACCGACCAGCTCCCAATTCAGAAGGGAAAGGTTTGAGGGCTCATTTAGGATATCCACCTCTGCGACTCGCACTTATCAGACCATGATGGCAGATCCTAGTGATATGCCATCAATGTCTGTAGTGATACAACCCCTTTAAAGTGGTTTTGCCAAAAAGTGAAGTTCCTTACCTCTTATTTGCTCAGGAGAGAAGATAATCAAAGCATGAACAACTGCAGGGGGGAGGGGGAGGAGGTTGAGCGGAGCCAGGAAGCAGGGAGTGACTTTAATGTTTACTCAAATAATAACATTACAACCAGTGGATTCTCTATACAGCAGACAGCCTCATACACTGCACTTTTCTCCCCAGCCCCTTGCAAGCTCCTTTATGCTCCCTGTCATCAGATAAGAAGTGCAAACATGCAAGCGCAGCCAGATCAGCTCCTGTCAGTGTCCTGGTCGTGTCTAACATAAACAGTCAGGAAACTAAGGGCATCTTAGCCAGGCTGCAGCTCTCAGAGGCTTCACTTTTTGTAATCACATATATTTAGAAAAGTGATTAAATACCCATTTTGGAGGATCCCACGTCAACATTACATCGTGGCAAAACCCCTTTAAGATTTATTTTTATCTCATTTTCAAATCATTGTTTTTTCATCAATAAATTTTTATTAAAGATTTTCATTTTACAGCAAAACATGTTGACAACCTGTGATAGATATGACAATGAGATATTAAATATTGAAGCAGACATATAATGGCAATAAAACTCCAGGCATCAAGTATTGAAGTATAGATACATTGGTAAAGGGAGAGCAAGTATTCAAGCATAAGAACATTGGCACTGTTTGTACATCAGTTTTTTAAATTATTTTTTTCAGGGAAAAAAAGTCTGTTTTTTTATCATTTTTTATTCATTTATTTTTTTAAATGGCCAATGTGGCACTAAAATAAGTTTATTCAATTGTGTCCATTTTGTGACAAAAAACTTTTATATATAAGAGATAAAACGGCTCAAAGATGTCAGGGACGAGGCCACCAGTGTTTTTGTTTTTAATTTTTTACATTTAAAAAAAAAAATATTTTAATTATTGTGTCTCCCATAAGGCCAGAATAAAACCTCTGGAGGCTTTTGTAGATGACTGTTTTGACTTTGTGGATTTCCCCTGTAACTGGGACTGAAAAATGCAGCCCCAGATACAGAAGAAATACAACCAATGAAATACAACAATGGCAGCAGGAGGGCAGAAGGCAGGAGGCTCACTGCTATTCTATATATACAGCGCTCATTGATTAAGAGGGCAGGCACGGTAATAAACCATCCCTGGCTCCTTTCAGAGGAGAGCCCGATTGCTTCAGCCGGCCAGCTCTCCACTCCCGCAGCTGCACAATTAGGGTATGTTCACACGATGTACTGCGGTGCTTACAGTACGCGCCGCATTACATCCTGCATTTCGGGAGCTCACGCTAATATGTGCATACTCCCGTGGTGGGGGTGGGGGGGGCTGGCAGCCCACCAGCCCCATTGACATTCATTACTCGCAGCGCATATTCGCCACGAATAATTGATATGTCACTTACCTGTACGCACATACAAAACGATTTAATTGTACGAGCGAGGAGAGGAGGCGTAATCCATAGTTCTCTATGAGAGCTATGCATTACCATAATTTTGACACGCATCACACCCGTATTAGAGCACAAATACGCACCGAAATTACGCAGTGGGAACATACCTTTAGTACTGCAAGTATGATTGGACTGCAGCATTTTTTTGGGCATACTTTGAGCCAAACAAAGCTCTGTTCTATAGATGTGTGATCCATTGCATTGAAAAACTGCGTGAGTCACAACAGTTTTGCATGTGCCAATGATGCGGGGACGTGTCATAATCATGAGTCATACAAGGCACCAGAAAAGCGCCACAGTTTGGCACGAAACTGTCACACAAATCCATACCGAGTTCAAAGTGTCCTGGCTACTGTTGGCGTAGAACAGGACACATATATAAAGTTCTTTGAGACACTTTCATACAGACTGTTGGATCGTACGCTATTAAATACAGAGGTGGAACTGGCGAGTCGGTGCCAGGTTCATACATGTCGCCCCAAGGCCATGTCCCCACTGCAGGGTTTTTCGGCCGTTTTTTCAGCCGGTTTGCGGTTTTTCAGACCGCCTGAAAAACCGGCCGAAAACGAGCACACTTGTGCTTTTTGGAAAACCCGTGCAGCAGTCCCCACTGCATGGGTTTTCCGTCGGGCGGTTTTACCGCCGGCGGTCCGGCGGCAAAACATTGTAGAAGCACAATCTTCCATCCGGTTTTCGGACGGAATCTGTGCTTCTCATTGGGTGGGGGGTGAAAAGCCCCCCCCCCCCCGCAGCCGTGTGGACGGCCGCAAAACAGGACAAATACCAGCTGGCAAACCGGCCGGTATTTGTCCTATGCCGTGGGGATGCACCCTAACTGTACAGAGGAGAACTTTGCACAGACGTTTTAAAAGATCAGTGAGAGTTAGATGCTGGCCGCCCGGATGTAGTCAACGGGCTATTAACATCTAGTTCATCAACTAGTTGGTCACCCAACTTTATCTGACTCTTTATCTTACCCTTTTTGCAGCATTATATCTTTTATCATATTTCATTTGCAACTCAGAGGTCTAGGAAAGCTGAGTGTGAAAAGGAAAATAACTGACTTACATATCAAAGAATGCAGGCCATAATGGTTGTCAGCTAGTTTTCATTGCAACTCAAAATACACTGCAATACTTACAGGTACTGCGGTGAGGTAATACAGCAATCGTGTAAAAAATGCAAATTTGGGACATGAAAATCCAATTTTTTTCTCTAACTCTAACCCTACCCCTAATCCTAACCCTATTTTGGTGTTAGGAAGTTTCCCAGGTTTAGATAGGTCAAAGGGGTGTTCTCAAAATGCTGAGTATGCTCTTCCCAGCTAGCTTCAAGACCTCTCTTCCTGTTTAGGCTGCGGGTAGTTCTACAGCATTGATAAATTTGATTCGTTTTAATGTCTCTGATGCCATGATTGAGAATGCCCAGGAGAAGGATACATCAGTGAGAAAATAGAAGTGTAGATGGAGCGACAAAAGGCTCACAGGGGAGTTAAAAGGGTTTTCCCATTTTTTATTACGAGAGCCTGCTCTTTATAGCCAGCTTCAGGCTCCCACTTCTTGTTCAGGCTGTGGCTTGTTCTACAGCTTCAGGCTCCCACTTTCTGTTCAGGCTGTGGACGGTTCTACAGCTTCAGGCTCTCACTTTCTGTTCAGGCTGTGGGTGGTTCTACAGCTTAAGACTCACACTTTCTGTTCAGACTATGAGCAATTCTACAACTTCAGGCTCCCACTTCCTGGTCAGTCTTAGGTGGGTCTACAGCTTCAGACTCACTCTTCCTGTTCAAACTGTGGGCAGTTCTACAGCTCAGGCTCCAAATTACTGTACAGTCTTGCAGTTTTCCCTTTGGCCACTAGGCCTTGTTTGCACTGCTTTAACAGCAGTCAGAGAGATGCTTTATACTAGCTTCATGCACATAGGAGACTTAAGACTGACTCAGTCCCATTGACTTGTATAGGAGAGTTTTCTAGTCATGCTCTGTGACCTGGGAAGAAGTCAGTGTGCAGTGGGGGGGAAAGGATGAACTGTGACTATCTCCTCTTGTGACTGGTGGATCCTGTGTTATCTCCTTTCAGTTTGACCCTCTTTGTGCTGATAATAAGCAGACAACTGAGAATCTTTCTCTACAGAACAGGAAGTGTCAGACTATTTTTAGGCCTAGTGGCCAAAGTGAAAACTGCAGGACTTAAGAATTATTAAAAAATATTGAAAGTAATATGGAAAGTAAAAAAAAATAACCAAAAATTCTTAAAAAATGTGTTCAACATAAAAACGTGAGTTAAACAATAAGTCATTTTTGACGACACATTCCCTTTAACAGAAGGACAGATGGCTACAGAGCTCTTAAGAGTTAAAGTTTGTCAGTAAGAAAGATAAACAAGCTCCTGTGCTGCTGATAAGACACAACAGGGAGTGAAGTCAGAGCAGAAGGAGGTGGTCGTAGGGAAGCTTGTGTACACAAGCTTGAGATAAGAACTGCTCTAGCTCTGAAAGAAAGCAAAATCATAACAGCAATGTATTTGGTAATATTCCTTATTTAAGTTTGCCTACATGTTTAAAGCCAATCAATGTGGTGAGAGTGCCCCTTTGATAACGCTGTGAACTGATAGAAGCTGATCCTGTTCTGTACTTTGTAGTCTTTTTCACTGGACGATGGCTCCATATGGTAGAAAACGAAGCAAATTCTGGATTCTTGCAGCGTTTTACATCTCAATTCTCATAATTACCTTGATTCGGAAACTTTTATCTGATCAGCGACACGATGCTTCAGTGTACGAAGGCGTCTGCGATCATTGAGAGCCGCTTACCCCCCTTTGTGTTTAATACAGACGTATTCTTTTTATTAAGACGTAAAACTGCTGACAACAAGAATAAAAGATTATAAAGCAACAATTAATTCCAAGCTCATTTAGGTAGTGGGAAATGAAATGAAAACGTTGCCACAAGAGGTCAGCCAAAATCTGTTACAGAACACAAAGGCGAATAGCTGAGATATCAAAATGTATTGAAAACAGCTGAGAAAATGAGCCAGGATCAACGGGTTGCGTCTCCAAAGTCCTGATTTCCAGTAGATTTTACCATCAGCATCTTTATTTCCAGCCTCGCCAAAAGCAATAGGTTCCTTTTTATAAAGTTCAAGATTGCAGACAACAGAGAAAACATTTGCTGCACAAAACACACGGTTTACATCCTGCGCGGCGGAAGCAACGATCCCCAGCAACGTCCAGCGGCCGCCGAGCGCAGAGGAGGAGGCCCCCGTCCACTCGCATCGGGTTCTGGATTTATTTCTAGCACTTTTATTGACGCCTTTAGTTCAAATTCGGAAAGAAGAAATTATTAATATCTGGAGCAAAAAGTCTTGAGGAAGGCGCCGCTCGCACCGTCACCAAGACGACAGCTTGCATCGAGTTCACTGTATTTTAGCTAAGCAGCTCGGAGAAGGGGAGAAAATAGGAATCTGGAATGAAAAACAACTTTATTTATATCATGAAATCATCAAAAACTTATTTTAGTATTAGATAGATAGACAGATAAGAGATAAATCGATAGATAGACAGATAGATGTGAGATAGATAGATAGATAGATAGATAGATAGATAGATATGAGATAAATAGATAGATAGATAGATAGATAGATAGGAGATAGATAGATAGATAGATAGAAATGAGATAGATAGATAAGAGAGAGATAGATAGATAGATAGATTAGATAGATAGATATGAGATAGATAGATAGATAGATAGATAGATATGAGATAGATAGATAGATATGAGATAGATAGATAGATAGATAGATAGAGGGATGGACAAACAGATAGAGATTCATGATAAATACTGTAGATGATAAAAAGAAATATAGAAAGATAAGAAGATAGATAGATAGATAGATAGATAGATAGATAGATAGATAGGTAATGTAATGAATGTTTTACAGTATGGGGCTATGGTTGGGTGATGCTTTGTGCACCTTCTAATGATGCCCTCATTTACAGTGTGCAATATGGTGCCCAAATATCTAAGCATGCGGTGTACACTGCCACAATGTTACCTAAATAATATGAAATATGCAATCATCAGGAATTAGCTGCATCCTGCTGTCGTTCGATACACTCAGATGCAGTGTCAGACTGGGGTGCCAAGGGCCCACCAGTGGAGTTTATTTTAGGAATTCACCAGCTAGATATGTTTCTAGAGCTGTTTCTGGGCCCACCGGTGGAGATTATTTTAGGGGGCCACCAGTTGAGCTGTTTCTGGGCCCACCAGTGGAGTTTATTTCAGGGGCCCACCCTACAGCTACTGTAAATGACTGTACCTGCCTCCTATGCTCTGCCTCTTGTTTTCTACCTTTCTTTCTCTGCTTTTTTGCCTCTTCTGAGGATATATTTGCAGTTAAAAAACTCCAGGTCTACTAAACTCAGCGGCCCACCGGGAGTTTACCCTATTCTCCTGTGGGCCAGTCTGAGCCTGCTCAGGCACCAAGTAAGTTAGGCATGGGGCACACAAGCTTCCTCTGTCCCAGCCATGTGACCCGGGATGCCCCTTTACTGTAATACACAGAGGTGTATCTTTTTGTAGCTTTTGGGTTTCATTAGAAAATCTGTAGCTGGACGAGGGGCCATTGAAGATTTCAATAAAAAAAAATGAAACTAAACATAAAATACTGAAGAAGATTCATAAAATCTGATCACAGCGAAGGAAAAAAAAAGAAAGCAACTAAGTGATATTAAAATATTGTATTAAGCCATCAGCCGTGAGTAACACCGTTTATTAGAATCCTCAAAACGGAATGTTCGGGGGAACTTCTCTCTGCAAAAATGTGTCCGAGTCCATAAACGTCGACTATTCTTGGTCCATTTCATCCATAAAGTTGCCGAGCTCTGAATGAATGTTCTGTATGAACCTGTGTCCCTGCTGCCTCCGAGCCTCGGTGAAGTCCTTTTGTATCAGGAGCTCCATTGATTGGGTATACAAAATACAAAGCAGGGCTATCTATAACTGAATATTCTTTTATTTGGGCTTCTCACACCCAGTTACAGCCTGATGAGGTGACAGGTGATTTCAATGAAGTGTGATACATCTGTTCTTCTAAATCCCCATGAATAGTGTCCATGAGGCCCGGACTCGGCGAAGCGGAGATAGTGACATTTTTTTTTCCCTTGTTTCAAATCTATTTTTGAAATAAGTTGAAATACTTAACAGATGAACAAGGCCCCAATACAACAAAGGTCTCATTGACAGGGATCGCAATCAAACTTCTGACAGATTCATGGGCTCGGTGACATATGTTATACGTTAAAGTCATAGATTAGACTGAAAATTGTAGTAGAGCTCCAGAAAAGCCAAAATATTGCAGGAACTTTGCAGGAAAAGAATGTGCTTGAAAGAGACTAGGAAAAATCTATCAAAAAAATTATATATATAATGTGATATTATGTGATATGACCCTGAGGAATATTGATACTTGATGTATGTATGTAATATAAATATATATATATATATATATAATATATATACTATATATATATAATATAAAATATATATATAATATATATATATCATACATACATACATACAACATACACCCATATATACACATACACACATACACACACATATATACACACATATATATGGACACACATACCATATACATACATATATATATATATATTTTACTTATTTATTTATTTTTTCTTTTTTCTTCAAGACTATAAAATTTGTAGATTTACACTGAAGGAAACAAGAGTATGAATTAACACATGTGTCCAAACGTTGGTCTGTATTGGTCTGTACTGTGTATATATATATATATATATATATATATGTTCATATTTAAAATTAGGTGTCAGTGATACGGAGGCGGGAACGAGGCTCAATCATGTATATGTTTATATATATATACACACACACATAGACACACACATATAAATATACACACACATACACACACATATATATGCACATATTTACAATATATACATCCAGTATCAATATTCCCTAGAGTGTTATCATATGAGTATCACACAGATTTAGCACTGACACATTATGACTAATGTTGAGGGGGCTACGATAGAGCCTCGTTCCCATTCCGTATCACTGTCGCCTAATTTTGAATCCTGTTGTATACTATTTGTATTGGAGGCTTCTCGTTTGAGGTAAACCTGAGGAGATGCACCAGGAGAGCGTATGAAACGCGTAGCACATTTATTTTCTATGGGTCGTAGATTTTATCTGTAATCCATTTGATTTTATCTGTAATCCATAGGGAAATTTGATCCCAGTGCCATACATCTTTTAAGGGAAATATTACCTTAATGTTCAAATATTTCAGATTCGGAAAAGGATCCTTAATTACATTTGATCCCATAACACACTGCCCCGTAGCAAAGCAAAATAGGTTTGGATTTGTGTTGTGTATATACATGGACATCTTATCTATTGTGTACACTAGGCAGTTGCCCAAGGGCTCCAGAATTGGAATCCAGGTCAAAGGCAGTCTCCCTGTGCATTTGGAACGCGGTTGCACAGCCCACAAAATTTCAAGTTTGGAACGCACAGCCAAAAAAAGTTAGCACGACCAAAAGTATTGAAATAATTTTCACAGGGCTGTTAGTCCTGTGGACATTTTCTTAGATGTGTGTTTTTTTGTCTAGAGGGAAACCCAAAAAAACGAAACCTAACTTTGTGCGTTTTTTTACCAAGGTTGTAATGAAAAAAACATGCATCAGGGGTTCAAAAAGTTGATTCCCGGGAATGCTCCTGCATTTTGGTACTTTTTTGGATCCCGATCACCACTGTTTTTTTGGGGATACGATTTTCGGACCCCAACAAGACCCAAAAAAAGCCTTTTTGAAAAACCCAACATTTTTCTTTGGGGATTATCCCTAACAAGGAGGGGTCCTCTCCCTTATTTTTTTTAAACCAGTAGCGCTGTTTTTTTGGAAAATTATGGTAAAAGGGGAAGCCCTTTGAGATAGATTTTTTTAGGATTGATAATGGCTTTGAGCCCAAAACGGATATTATTTGGTTTTAGACCCTTTGCCATTAATTTGCTTCTCAACCCAAAGGGCGAAAATGATAAAAAGCAGACCTTCAAAGTAATTTGTCATTTCCCATTTTCAGTGTAAAAATGCGCCGGGAATGTATAAAAGTGGTTTTCGGGGCGTTTAAAAAAAGGGGTGTCTAAAGACCCCCCCCCTCCCCTGTGTTTTTGGCGCTTAAAGGGAACTTAGGGCATTATAATCCCCCAAACATGTATAAAGGCTCTAAAAGGTTTGGAAAAAAAAATTTAAAAGTCTTAGAATAGCATTCAGTGATAGAAACTATGGGGACTGACCCAAGTTTGGAGGCCCAAAGAGCAAAAACCTGGCGTCCCGGCTCTTCCCGGGTTTTGGAATAAAGGGTGAAAAGCACCCAAAAAATACATTTAAAAATTTTAATGATTTAAAAAATGAAAAAAATATTAAAATTTTGAACAAAAACTTCATGGGTTGGGGTTTTTAAGGGAAAAAATTAGATTTAAGTTCTATGAATTTTAAATACATTTTTTTAGGAGATTTTTTTAAGGTTTATTATAAAATTTTATTTTAATTTAATATGATAAACATTTTTCATTACATTTAAAAAAATTTAAAAATTTTAAATATTTTTGGGATAATTAAACAAAAATTAACTTTTTTAAAATTGCCTGGGGAAGTTGAAAAAATTTGGGAAAATTTTTTTCCTAACAGAAATCTATTCCACGGGGACTCCTCGGGCTAGCAGAGCACTTTGGAATAGCCTCTGCCTTTGTCCGGGGGGTAAGGTTTTAAAAAAATTAATTTTGGGCAAATTTTTTGGGGGAACAAAAACCCCCCATTTCCTTAAATGGGGAAAACTAAAAATTTTAAACGATTGGGGTGGTGGGGAACCCAACCCCCCAACCCCCCAGGAACCCCCCCCAAAACCCCCAAAAATTGGAAAAAGGCCCGCATTTTAAAAAAAAAAAAAAAAAAAAAAAAAAAGTGTTTTAAAAAAGTCCTTAAATTGTTTTTTTAAAAAAAAAAAAAAAAAGCCCCGGAACCCCAAAAATTCATTTTAGGTTGGAATTTGGGGGGGGCCCCCCAAAACCCCCCGGGTTAAGCCGCCCCACGGTGGGGTTTTCCCCTTTGGGGGTACCCCCGGGGGAAAAGAGGGGTTGAAAAAAAACCCCCAAATCCCAAACCCCCCCAAAAAAAATCCGCCCTCAAAAAAAAAAGGGGGGGGTTCTTTAAACCCAAAATTTCCTTTGAACCCCCCCCGGGGGGGGGGTGCCCCCCATTCCCCCCGGGGGGAATTCCTTTGGGAGAATGATTAAAAAACCCTTTTTGGGGGTTTGTTTTTGGGGTTGGGGGTTCGGGGAAAAAAAGCCTTATGCGGATATGTTTGGCAAATACAATGTTCTACCCCATTTATTGAGAAAGGAGGATTTACCTTCGTGTCATTGCTGGTCTGCACAGACGTGCGGGGGGCTTTTGGTTCTCTTTTTTTGGGGGGCCCCCCAAAAAATTTTAAATTTTTGAGATATGAGGACACTAAGAGCTGCAACGGGGGGAAATTTGCCCATTTGGGATGAAATTTTGAACCCCATTCGACTGGACTAAAATTTGTTTCTTTTTTGATACAAGAAAATAATTTTAACCCTCATTTTTTGGGAAAATAAAAGTTTGGATTTGGGGGGTTGGCCCCCCAAACCCCCCGAAGGGCCCCCAAAGTATATGGACATCGTATCCATTGTGCAAATAGGCGGGTTGCCCGGGGGCCCCAAAAAATCCAAAGGGGGCTCTTTTTGTTTAACTGTATGTATTTGGAAAATCCAGGTCAATGCAAAATTTAATTTTTGGGTGTTTCTTCAAGAAAAAACCCCATGGTGACAGGAAGCAATTTGCTCCCTGCCCCGCTAAGCATTGGGTCCCACTAGGCATAGGGGCCCCAGCAGTGGCGTAATTTCAAGCTCTTGTGACCTAGTGCAAAAAATAAAATGGGGGGCCCCCAGTTACCTTTGCAAAATTTACAAAAATGGGTCTTTTTTAAATGTGGTAAAAAGGACTTTTGGGCCCCCTCGGGTTGCGGGGCCCGGGGTAGGACTACTCCCGCTGAAACCCCCCTGAAAGCGCCCCTGGGCCCCCAGGTGGTTTGATTTTTAAGCCCCTTGGGAAACCCCAAGGGCCCACATGCCGGGGGGGGGTGATTGCCACAGCCTATTTAACAGCGTGTGTGTTCTTACAATGTTTTAAAAAATTAAAAATCCCAAAGGGGCATGTAAAAAGGGGGCCCATTTTAATTTTTTGGCTTTAAAAGGGGGTTTTTGCCAAACCCAAATTTAAACCCCTTTCCTGCCTCCGCCTTCACTCTGTTTTCCTCAAAAGGGGGGCGTTTTATGATTTCCCTTAAATTTACATATTTTGGTCCCCCAGCAGGAGGGACTCCCCATGTTTTCCCCCTTTTCTAGTCAAAGAAAGATTTTTATTTTTAGAACTATAAGTACCCTACTTTGTACTCAAAGGAAAAAACTTTTGCCCCCCAAACCCAAAAGGGGCCCCTGGGTTTTAAAATCCCTGCGGGAAACCCAAACCTGGGGAAATTTTATTTCTCTTTTAAATTTAAACAGACCTCTTTGATTTTTTTTTTTTTCCTTTTATTTGCACTGTTAGACAAAATTATAAGGAGGACAGGGGGACGGGTTTCTAAGGGGACGGGGTTTGGGGTTTTAAACCTCTTTTAGGTGCCTGAGAGGAGGGTGAGTCTGAGCATGGGGCCGCCCGGACTGGGAAGCTCTCAGCCCTGGTTTTATCCCCTGGGAGGGAAGCTTTTAAACAAATGGTCACAAAAGGGCAGCAAAAGACAAAAACAATCAGAATTTTTTTAATAGTGATGAATGGTAAAAAATGTTTTTTAAATTTAATTACAAATTTCCCCACGTCTTTTTTAAACTTCGTGGAAAAACCCCTTTAATGGGGCCCAAAAGTGCACGTATGTATGCCCCCCGTCGAATGAACATGTTTCTGTTTAAATGCCCCAAAATTAAACATTTTGTAATGTCCCAAAGAGGGTTGGGGCTTTTCCGGGGAATGCACCCCACAATTTGTAAAAATTCCCCCTTTTTAATAAATTTTGGGACCCCCAAAACTAGGTGCATTACTGCTCGGACAGACAGCCTTTTCCCAATGTGTGTCTTGGAGGGGAAAGCTGGTTTTTTGCCTTTAAAATTTTTTTGCCCCCTTATTTTCAATTTTAAACCAGTCCCAAAAATTAAAAAAAATTTTATGATAATTATCAAACGCTTTTAAAATTTAAATTCAAATGAATTTTTTTAATATTTCAAAAAAATTTCATAAAAAACTTAAAAATAATAAAAATTTTTAATAAAAAAATTATTTAATACCCCAAAAATTTTAAAATGGTCCCCTAAAAAATGTATTTAAAAGGGGGTTGCCCTCATCTCAAAGTTTCTTTGGATGGAGGGAATTTGAAATAAGGGTGCTTTGCTCGGGTCACTTCCTGGCCCAAGCTGCTGTAATTATCATATGAGCTCTGTGCTTTTCCAAAAAAACCTCGCTAGAAAATTTTTCATGCGGGCCCGGGGCCAAGAAGCTTCGAGTTAAAGTAAACAGAAAGTAATTTTTTGGGTCTTTTTTTCTGAAAGAACATATAACAAACAAGCTCTCATTGTCTGGAGTTCTGTACTGTATGACCTGTGTGTTGACGTAATTTCCTGCTATCAGATAGAACAAACCGCAGGGGGGGAGAAGTACACAGGTCCCCACTTGGGGAACCAGAGAGAGCACAGAAGGTGGAAAAAAAACAATTGGGAGATCCTTAAAAAAAAAAAAATGAACGCAATTATTTTGGGAAAAATCTTCATTTTGTGATCCCAAAAATGTTGAAAGCTAATCTTTTTAGCGAGACAACCCCTTTAAGACCGATAGAATCTAAAATTAATTTAAAATGAAATAATATAAATGAATGAAACCAATACAGCATCTAACATAAATCCCGTTCTCAAGTGGAGTTAGCGGAGTGTTAAACGGTTATTAAAAAAACACATGCTAGAAAAAAACAATAGCATTTTTTGAATAGAATACTTTTCCCGGGGAAAAGAAAAATTTTTGGGAGTGATCATGCATGTTTCACCCAAACTTTAGCAAGACCCGTTTGTGGCCCGGCTATTGCTAATGGGAAAAAATAGATGTTTGCCGATTCCAATGCAAAGTTTGGATGTTTTCCCCAAATCCCCCAAAAAAATACTATTTCATCTATAAAAAAATGAAAAACATCATTTAAAAATTTAAAGGGGTTTTTGCAAAACTATCTTGTCCCTTTTTTAAGGGGTTTTTAAATGTATTTAAAATTTAAACCCCTTTTAAATTTAAACTGTTTAATTTAGGGGGTGTACAATGTATTTGGGTTTTTTTATCTGACTTAAAGGGGTTGTCTCACTCAAAGTTTCATAAAGGGTGCATGAAAGAAATAAAAGTGCTTTGGGTCTGTCACTTCCCCCCGGTCAAGCTGTCTTTTTAAGTAAACAAAAATCCCATTTTGGTATTCCGGCTTTTCCCCGTTTTTGTCTAGATTAAATAAATTACCTTCTCTGAGGGCCCCGAAAAAAGCTTCTGAGCTAAAAATAAACAGTAGTAAAAATTTCTGTCTTTTGTCCCGAAAGGTTTTGAAAAACACAAAGCTGTCATTTTCTGCCATACTTGGGAAACTAAAAGCCCTCAGAAGGGGGAAAAACAATTTTTAGCTCCTTAAAAAAAAAAAAAATGAACAAAGGGAATATATTTGGAAAAATCCTCATTAAGGCAAAGTTCCCCAGGGGTTAAAAACCCGGGGGCATTTTACCCCCTATTTCGCGCCGTACTGCCCCTCAAAACGGGGAAAAAACCCCCAAATCATTCGGTAATCCCAAATTCTCTTTTAAAATTTTGTGGGCAATTTGGGTGGGGCTGAACCCACTACTCTGGTCAAACAGAAAATCAAAATCAACCTTTTAATATCCAGACCTGTTTTGTCCTTTTTTTTTTTTTCATTTTTCCATCACTGCTTTTATATAGTCATTGTTTTTTTTTTTTCTTTGTAGCTCTTTAGGGGCTTGTTTTTTGGTAAATGACTTGTGTTTTCTAATTTCACCATTTTCAGGGCTATTTTAACTTACCAACCGGGTTTTTTTTTTTTCCCAACCCGTTTTTTTTTTTTTTTTAAAAAAAATGTTTTATTAAAGGGGTTTTTTCACTACAAGGATCGCTGCTTTTTATGTTAAAGATCTTGCAAAAAACAAATCACTTTGGGAATTTTGTTTCCATTAAACAGTGCCTACCTATTTCCCAGATATCCCCGGGGTTGTTGGGCTGCCAAACACTCCCTTTTTTCCCCCCTAAACACAGACCCGTTCAATCTTTTCCCGATAAGGCTTTTTTGGGAGCAACCCGGTTTCCCATAGGGGAAAATTTTTCAAAACCGGTTTTTATTTTCTCCTTATAGGCTGCCGCCTGGTTTCTTTTAGCTACCCGACCTGTTTTGATTTTCTCCTGATGGCTGTTTAGCGCTGGTTTGCTATACTACAGAAACCGTTCAAACTCTTTTGATAGGCCGTCAGAAATGGTTTCTTAAGCTACAACCTGTTTTTAATTTTTCCTGTAGGCTGCCAGCACTAGTGTATAGCCCCACAAAACCTTTGGTTCTACTGCAGCCCAGTAGAAGCCCCGTATACACGCCCCTGAATTTTAAAAAATGAAAAAAAAAAAAAACATTTTTTTTATGGGCCCAAAGATGGTTAAAAAACCCTAGAGGTGGTTTTTTTTTTTTTGAAGATTTGGAAACCTATTTTTGGGAAAGCAAAACCCGGTTTAAAAAGCAAAGCTAGGAATTCGCCCCCCCGCTTTTTCAAAGTTTTTATTTTCATACTTTTCTTTTAAATAAAGTCTCCCCATTAAATTTCAAAGAGACTTTTCATGTTTTAAACCTTTTTTTCTGCAAAGTCTTTCTTTTTTAACACTTTTTCACAATAGAATAATTTTTCATGGCGCAGAAATATTTTTGGTTTTTTTAAAAAAAAATCCCTTTTTTAATCTAAAGATTCTTTCTCTTAATTAACTTTATTAAACTTAATTTAAAAAAACACAATTTTAATTACACAAAAAGTTTGCTGATTTTTTTCTATTTTCGGAGCTTACTGCCAGAAAAAAAACTGACTCAGGCTTTAGATACATCAAAGTTGATCAGATTTAAACACTAAGGCAAAGGTTTAAAAAAAGACAATTAAAACCCAAAAACTTGCTGTCTTGGGTTTTCTTCTCTTCAAAAAGCTTATAGCTTATTTTGGGTTTCCAACCCACCTCTTTTTTTGCTCTAGCAAATTTTGGGGGGGATGGTGAAATCACCCCTGCGGGTCCCTAAACCCCAGCAAAATGGCTTGGTTTATCTTCTCTTAACCTTTTACAATTTTCCCCAACTAAACCAAGGCCCCCAAGGCCCCGGGAAAAAGAAAGGAAGTGGGAACCTGAAGCTGTAGAACTGCCCACATCCTGAACAGGAAGTTGGAGCCTAAAGCTGAAGAACCACCGACAGCCTGAACAGAAAGTGGGATCTTGAAGCTCAAGAACTGCCCACGGCCTGAACAGGAAGTTAGAGCCTGAAACTTTAGAACCACCCACATCTTGAACAGGAAATGTAAGTCTGAAGCTGTAGAACTGCCCACAGCTTGAATAGGAAGTTGGAGCCTGAGGCACAGGAAGGGTGAGCCTAAAACTGTGGAACCACCCACAGCCGGAACAGGACGTGTGAGTCTGAAGCTGTAGAACTATCTACAATACATGAAAAAAACTTTGAGATTCTTAATTCACATGTTTTGATCGAAAAATGCTTAAGCCACCAGGATCAACGGGATCTCAAGGCAGGTGGTCCTACTCTATTTCTACCTCTCACTTGATTCAAATTCAGACTTCTCATTTGGGTCAACCGACCTCCATAATCCAGTGAGAAAAAAAATAAATTCACCAACCTTACAAGCATACTGCACTGATATAACAGCCTGTGGAGGTGGGCGGGGTGCAAGAGACCAAAATGGAGGCATCCATTCCTCCCTATATAAATTAAAAGCAATATATGCCAAATACAACGTATATTTCTGCACAAAAAAACATTTCTGAAAAACACAATGTGAACCTTGTGCCACTGGCATGGTTGCGGCATATATACATTATAAATATATAATATATATATATATATATATATATATAATATATATATATAGTATATATATATATATATATATAATATAATATATACGCATTCCAATACCAGTGGCACACCATCAGCTAAATCGGCTATACAATACATGGAAACCTCTAAAGAAGCATTTATGCTATCTACAATACATGAAAAAGCTTTGAGATTTCAGAAATCTTTTTGTGTGCAGAACTATACGTTGTATTTGGCATATATTGCTTTTAATTTATACAGGGAGGAATGGATGCCTCCATTTTGGTCTCTTGCACTCCGCCCACCTCCACAGGTGGTTATATCAGTGCAGTATGCTTGTAAGGTTGGTACATTTTTTATTTTTCTCTCTGGATTATGGAGGTCGGTTGACCCAATGAGAAGTCTGAATTTGGCTCTATTGAGAGGTAAATATAGAGTAGGACCACCCGACCTGAGATCCCGTTGTAAGCCGGGGATGGCTTAAGCATTTTTTGATCAAAACATGTGATATAAGAATCTCAAAGTTTTTTTCATGTATTGTAGATAGCATAAATGCTTCTTTAGCGGTTTCCATGTATTGTTTGAAGCTGTAGAACCACCCACATCCTGGACAGGAAATGGAAGTCTGAAGCTGTAGAACCGCTCACAACTTGAATAGGAAGTTGGAGCCTGAGGCTGTAGAGCCATCAACAGCCTGAACAGGAAGTGGGAGCATGATGCTGTAGAACCACTCACATCTTGTACAGGAAATGGAAGTCTGAAGCTGTAGAACCGTCCACAGCCTGAATAGGAAGTTGGAGCCTGAGGCTGTAGAACCGTCAACAGCCTGAACAGAAAGAGGGAGTCTGAAGCTGTAGAACTGCCCACAGCCTGAAAAGGAAGTGGGAGCCTGAAGCAGTAGAACCACCCTCAGCCTGAACAGGAATTCGGAGTCTGAAGCTGTAGAACTGCCCACAGCCTGAACAGGAAGTGGGAGCCTTAAAAATGACTTTGAAGATGTGAAAACTCATGATTATTGTGGCTTTCATACTATCTGTATTACACTCAAAATAAAACCCATTGAAAAACTTTAGATAAAAAAAAAAAAAAAAAACATGATTTCACATTTCTGGAGATGAGACGAGAGATTTTATTCTGATTTTCAGATTTGAAACGGGGAAGTAATTTTTCCTCTTGTATGGAGGCATTTTTTCTCTTTTATCAAAAATACAGTAAATTATTTTACAAAGTCTGTTAAGTGCCGGTTGAATTATACATATCTGATAAGAAATTATAGGATATTATCATTTATGTTCATCCACATACTGTTGCCCACTACTAAGGAGCTGGAGTGTTTGACCAAGCTGCTAAACAAATGGTTAGCTTCAAGTATCTTACAGTATTCTGCTCTGCACAAACATTAAAAGTGAGCACAATACCCCCATTTTATATGACAATTTTAACCCCTTAACGATCGCCCACTAACTTTTGAAGTTTAGACATTGCAGGTCATCTGTCCGCAGTGACTCCAAAAGAGGTCGTTGCGGACAGAGGGGTATTGTGGCTCCCGGAGCTGTAGTTGACAACTCCTTTCCTAGAGCAATCTTCTCTGTTGACAGCGGGGACAAAAGGAAACCTCCAACCCCCCAGCGTTCAACCCTTTGATTTCTGTGGTCTGTGCCACAGCATAATCAAAGTACACTCCCCTGCTCCAGCCGGTCAATGGGACTCCCGGTGATCCGATGGAGCCTGGGGATGTCTATACAGTCAGCTATAGTGACCTCGAGTAGACACAGGGTTGTTTTTATAGTGAGCCTTCGGTCATGGCGCACTGTGTTGCCCTGAAAGCAGCCTGTGTGATACTGAGGAGTATGCGAATACATTACTAAGTGCTAAAAAAAAGTGTAAAATAGTTCTCCCTAAATGGGATTTTAAAAATAAAGTAAAAAAACATAAAAAGTGTAGAATAAAACATAAAAAGTGTAGAATAAAATAAATAATAAAATAAAAAACCAAATATTTAAAAAGTGCATACATTACACAAAAAAACCTACACATATTAGGTATCCACATGACTGTTATAACCTGTAAAATGAATCTAAAAGGATATTTATCGTGAAATATGAATGGTGTAAAAAAACAAAACACACTGCAATTTTATTAATTTTTTTAAATTGTGCAGTAATTTAGACTTAAACTATTTCCCACTAAAAGTACAACTTCTCCTGCATAAAACAAGTCCTCATACAACCGTGTCCCTGAAAAAATAAAAAAAGTTTGACTGTTGAAGTGCAGGGAGGAAAAAACTAAAAAAAAAATGGAGATGATCATTAAGGACTTTTCAGGGCTGGTACTTTAGAGCTAAAATGTATCACACTAGGAAACGCTTCCTCCCTTCCATCCTCTTTTTATCTACATGGGATATCTACATTGGCCTCCACCTCTTTGGGGTTCTTAACTTCCTCAGGATCAACATTGCTGAGGTATAGGTTGGAGTTGATGGTTGGACTTTTCCAACCTTATCTGCTATGTTACTATTTTAGTGTACATTGCTTCATTGATTTGGGCCCCTGTTGCTCTGTGTAGTGTAAATGTTGTGTAAAAGCTGTACATGGAGTCATGATGTTGACATGAGGGGATAACATGCTGAACAGCTTGGAGCAAAGAGTGGTTGCCAGGGACACAAGGGTGTGGAGAGAAGTTATAAAAGACCCTGCATATAGGATTTCCTTTCATTTGGATTAAGTTCTTTTTCCAGTTAAACCCAGAGAGTTGTGTTACCCTACGCCTGTGCCAACTAGGTTTCAGTGGTTTACTCTTTTCCCTCCTCACCTGAGAATCCAGAGAAGCAGAGAAGGAGAGATGACAAGAGAAAGTAAAGACCTGTCTGCTAGAGAGGTTGCTACTGATTCATGAGGTAAAAGTGTCCAAAGTAGACCTCATGGCTGTTGATGTCTAGTGGCTTCCAGCCTAGCTCAATATAATTCCTAGAGAATGGATAATTTTCCAGATTGTCTGGGGTAGAGAGAAAGTGTCTTGCTAGAATAGTCTGGATGATATTGGACTTACAGTTAAGGTGCCACTCCTGCTGTGGGCTGTTCAGCTGGATATTAATGATTACATTTGGAGTGTCTTGTTCTTTGTTTTACAACTAGCTTGGAGTAAAAAAAAAAAATTTTTTTTT